>CAKNWT010287401.1:542-27266 GCA_932066315.1 Andricus coriarius | reverse complement strand
GAAGTGGGACGGACGACACTAATTATTTACTCAAGTTATGTCAAATAATTTTATTCATAAAGAATTGGCGAAAAACTTCCGAATTTGCCTGTGCATCCACTGTCTGAGGCTGAACCAGTGAAATTTTAACTGTTTGAATCCGTTTCTTGAATTATCACTGGTGAACCAGGGATTTTCCGATTTTGACTGGTTGAACCAGTAAGTGACTCCACTAAAACAGTTACTGTAACATATCAGTGAAGCGGGAAGCACGCACTTTTGCACAGCGAGTAAACACAAGGGACGACGCATGTGATATTTCTTGGATTTAAAGTTGATATATTGAAACAAAATTGTAATATTTCTGAATTGGGAAATAAGGGATAAATTTTGGATTTTGTAGACAATGTGCGTGACAAATACTCCTATATCTGGTCGAATTCACATGCAAAACAACACCCACAAATAGTTTAGGTGTTAACTGGAGAAAGTTAATTTTGAAAATTTCCAAAAAGTAGTATTGAAAAAAACGTTAAAAAATAAATAGAATCAATGTAACTAATATTTTATCCGCCTAATGTTCGTAAGTAAGTGGCTTCTTGCACATACTCCAGATGGCAGAATGGACGATATAACTATTTCACGAAAAAAATTGATATGTTTGGAAATACTCAAAAAGTGTTTCAAAATATCGAAAAATAGAACCAGAATTTCTTGTAGGACTCTTTACGGCGAACGAGTTTTCTTTCGGGTTTTTTTTTGCTGTATCTGGTTTATTTTAAAAATACCCTATTTTCCAAAATTTGGTGGCAACAAAAATTTTTTGGTCACAAAGTTTCTCGCTTCGTAATAATTTGAACCTAATTTGGACAAACTTCGTTGTATCGCTGCTATACTATTCCGGAATATGAGTATTTCGACTTTTCTAATGATTCAGTCAGCAGCAGAAATTATTAACACAATTTTAGCAAATGATAAAATGATAAGTTTCTGCATCTGTATCCGTTCTAAACTTATAAGAAGGTCGGTTCGCAGAAGTTCAACACTTAATCAATAATTTCTTAGTAGTAAACGCCAATACCTCATCTAAGACTTATGCATGCGAAGAGACGGTTATTATAAAATATCGTTGGGTACAATGCGCCGAGAATGTTAACGACAAAAAATAGCAAAGGCATATGGAGTTGGTATTTCTATCTCCTAGGCCACGGCCGAACAACCCACCCCTTTTATATTCACAGGAGGAAATATATTTTTTTAATACTTTTTTTCTACTTTTTCTCCTAATTTTTATTCGGATGAGTTTGGGTTCTCGAGGGGGTTCGAGCACCTGTTTGTATTACTGCCGCGCCGACACATAAATCATTCTCGAATGAACTAACGCCTTTTATCCACGGATACATAGAAATGTGGTATGTGAATATATAATATCATATTCGTTTTGTGTAACCTTTCGAAAAAGGAAAAAATGACTTGAGAATGGATGTGAGTTTTCATTTATACTTATGAATGAAGAAGAATATCGAAAAAATTTAAGTATATAAAAACATATGTAACATGTCGCAGGCACTTACGTTAATTAATAATTGGTCACTTTATAAAAAGTTCCTTTAATTATTTTGGTAATTATATTAAACAAAGGAAATGGGAAATAATTGTGTTTCGGTTGAATTGGCCCAATTTGATTTTCTATTTCTACAACATATATATCAAATTGGGCCAATTTAACCGAAACCCAACTTCCATAAGAAACGTACACTTTTTTTGCATGGCATTTTGTATTGCTATTTTTTGTTAGAAAAAGCTAGTATAGAAAAACCGAACATCCAATCAAATCTAAACAAAAAGTCAAGATTGCTTAAATAATAATTTTATAAGTGGAAAAACAGCATTTTATTTGAATATCACATCTGACCCAAACTCCGAATGGCTAGCTGCCCAAGAAAAAGAATCAATTGAAAAAGCGACTCTATAAATTTCGTGTCTGTCAATTTCAGATCCAAAATAGTTTGTGACTATATGAATCGGAAATTATAAGTAAGGGTATAAGATTCCTTATTTCATATTTTAGTTCCAAATAATGTAAGGTTTTGCGACGTAATATAAGTCTGCCAAAAAATAATACGGAGTAAAATGCTTTTCGAAATCCATCGGTGGCAATCTGCAGTTCCACTGTGACAGAAAGGCAATTTAGAAGACTTTAAAACCCATTCAAAAGAAAGTCTCAGTGGATTTTTGTTTCCCTTATGACCGCTTCTAGTTTAGGAGATATTCGCGTTTTTCTGAGTCAGGGTTAAAATAATTATATTCGAATATGAGTGGGGAATGATTGTATGCCCTATACAAGGTAAGGAAATTAAGTTATTAATAATAAAAATGCAACCACTATTAAATAATTATTATTTCTAATAATCAGTATTAAAATGAAAATATATAACTTTAAGTTTAATTCAGTGAGACTGCGTAGTTTTATATAACTATTTTCAATCATTCATGTACCCGAAGTAACATATTTTTCAATAATAATATGTATTACAAATTTGAGATTACAAACATTTAATGAAAATGCACATTTGGTGGGTCATTCTTTATATTATGGATACAACTCGTGCCCTTATCAAACTTCAAAAATAAAAAACATTTGGTTAAAATAAAATTCACAGACATGCGCAAACAATTATTATAATTATTTCTATAGGCATTATTGCTTTTTATGCGAACGTTCTTATTACAATGGACAAATTAAGTAAACAAAATTACACATTTGTTCTCAACAAATTACGTAAGTACTCATTTTATCACATTACAATTTATTTATCATTTATCATTTACTATTATTACTAGCATATAAATTAAAAAAATTATATAAGCTTTCATTCACAAAATACGTGATACATTTAATCCAAAATGCATTTTGGATGTGTGCTTGTATGTCGCCGCTTCAGAGGATTTGTTATTTTATTTTTAACAAAAATAATTGTAAATAAATAAATAAGTAAATTGATATCAGCACTAATTTACGATGGAATAAAAAATTTAATAATTGAGGGACACACATAGACATTACCGAAATTGAAAAAGTATATCATTAAATTAATGCAATTTAATATTCGTTAGGTACAGACGCTACAATTTAGTTTACATTATGTAAACAATATTTTCACATAATGAAGTGTAAAGTTTTATTGTCGTGCCTTTTAAATATTTACATATACGAAATAGTTAGTTGAGAATTGCTGCATATTTGTAGAAAACTAAACCATGAGATCTCAAATATGTAATTCTCTTAATAGAAATAAGTTTCATATACATTTATTATTATTTAATTATTAGAGAGGAGAAAGAGAGAACGATAATAAATACATGTTTGTGAGTGCCACTAGTCAAAAAATAAAGTATTGACATCTGTAACGTTAAAATTTGAAGCAAAGGTATATTAGGAAAGGTATTAAAAGGTTATAATAAAAATTTAGTATTCAAGTATGACATTTTTAGATTAGGAAATCAAATAAAGATATTTTCAAAGCAGTAGGTAAAATTTACCTGTATATTGTGGAAAAGGGTTGAAAATGTAGAAAAAATAAGAAATAGCGTTGGAATGCTAATTTCACGGACATATAAAAGACGCCTTTGTAGCACACATCATCACTATATACATTCAACTCCCGATATAAGACCCCCCGGTTTACGATATTCCTAGAACTGACGGTGTCCGCAGTTTTGTGATGAGAGGGCCGCGGGGCCAAAAGAAAAGATGCGCTTAGTCCAGCGCGACCAACAGTTCGAGGGCCACGCTCTCAGCGCGTTAGTTGCATCAGGTTTCGTTGTGCATCCATATCCAACATAAATGGCTCACTCGGCCCTGCCCGTTCACATTTATATTTCCCCGATTCAGGATCAATGCTAAGGCAAGCCCTGTCCGAAACCGGTCTTATATAGGGAGTTAAGTGTACTATCATAGGTGTGACTATTAGTAATTGCTGCTTATTTTAAACATTGGTTACAATTAAAGTTAAGTTGATTCGTAGTCATAATATAGAATGTAAACACGAAAGAAAGTTATCAGACGCAAAATAGGAGTATAGTTTTCATAATGAGTCCAAAATCATACTTTAATCAATTTTATCAAAAGTTTAGCTATATCTTTATGTTCTTTTTTTCAGCACGGTTGATGTTATTTTCCTATTCTTTTAATCTTGCGCGGAGAGGACGTTTTTTTCTCTTGCATAAGTCCTGCCATACACTGTTAAAAATAATATTAAATTTAATGTACCCATGTGTATTAAAATTAATATATCAAGTATATGAAATCGCCATTAGGAGCGTGTATATTAAATTTCATATACATTCATGTTAATCACTTACAAGAAAAATCATATAATTCTACTTTACACAAATTCAAAATCAGTTTAGCAGTCATTTTCGATCCTAAATAATAAAACATGATACCCTCTTCCTATTAAACAAAAATAAAATTGGATTTCAAGTCAAAAAGTTCAATTAGGCAAATAAATAACAGAGCTAACCTACAATCAACTGTATTCGCATTACATTTTTACCATTTACAGCGAATTTAGGGAAAAGTTTCACCCGTACATTGCAATTTCATTTTAAATAAGAATTCAGTCTACGAACTCTAGATTATTAATTTACCTACCAATAGTTGACAAGATTTGAAGAAATGAGAGCACTTTGACTTTTCACGCAAACTGATATAACGACCTGTATATTAAATTTAATACACATATGTATATTAAATTCACTACACCAATGTATGTTACACAGAAAAAACGAAAGATAAAGTTTACATCGATTCCAGGCGAAAGATTCGCCGCAACAAAAAATAACCTTGCCGGTTAAACCTTACACGAATCGAAAATAATTTTCCATTTTTAACCTAGCCTGGATAATCTTTCGCCTCATTATCGCTCCATTTTTATTCCAAAAGTCACGAGAATCAGGACGCCAGCGCTATCTACCGTCTTTTAACTTAATTAAATTGGAGCAGAAATGGGATTTCCGGCTGTCAGAATTATTCTCCTAACCTCACTTAAAATTTCACCGAAAAACATTCAATTTTTAACCGTTCCAAAATGTACCTGCAACACATATTAACTATTGAAATTTCTATGTTTTATTATTTTAAAATTAATATTGAAGTAAGCGAATAGTTGTTTCAAATCTGGTGTCCTGATTTATATCTCGAATCCACTCATACTTTGTCGTTTTCCCATTGCTGCTAAGGGCGTAGCAGACGACAGCTTTTATTCCATCCTAGGATAATCTTTCGCCAAATAGCATGTAAAGTTTATCAGCGGAAAATTTTACATGCAACAAAATTTAACTTTAGTTTTTTCTGTGTACAACTCAGTAGCGGTAGTGCATATTTGCTTCACACACATGTATATTAAATCTCATACAGATTTTTTTAACAGTGTAACTACAAGTAATTTTATAAACTCAATAACACTGGTCTCAAGTGTTTATAAATTTATTTAATTTGGAGTCAAATCTAAAAACGGTTCTGATTTGGGAATCTATTTGATGAGGGAATCTGTCCGATTCCTGCACGTCATATAAAATTTCCAATAAAATTGTCTGGATGAAGTCGTAACAAAAGGGTTTTCACATTTTAATACAAAAATACTAATTATGAGTCAGATCCCTCTCAAATAATCTAATACCTATGTAAAAGCTTCTTTGTAATTACAAATTTGCAATACACATTATTATTCAAAAATATTTTTCTTCAGCTACATGAATAATTGAAATATTGTGATATACAGTCATGAAAATGTGAAAAAATGATTTAAAAGTATTCAGTAAATCTCATAGTGATATATCGCTATACGTTCTACTCCTGTGAAATTTGTATTCCATTGACCCATACTTCAGTTGAATCTTTTTTTCCACTCCTTGGGCGAACGTATTGTATTTAATTTTTATACTTTTATTTGTTTCAATGTATAATAATTGCCCTCTAATTCTGCTCTTTTTATTATTAGAATAAGCGTCCAAAAATATATTAAAAAGGACCAGAAACATTCCGGAGACAAAATTCCGTAGGGAGTGTAGGGCGTGTATTCTAGCATTGTTTGTCATTGTTCCGTCTCTTTAAAGTTCGGATCTTAGTCAAATTGACAAAAATGTAACGTTTTTGATTAAGTTCTCTTAATTTTGATAATACAACGATACATTCTTTTCTAAAACATATTGAAAACTATGGAAATTCTGCGCAAAATAATCTTAAAACGAAGATATCTTTTGACTATCCTAGATTTTTCAAAAGTTTAATACTTATTTCTAAAAAGTCTGAGAATGCAAACATTGCTTATTATACGTAAAACCTAATGTAAATTAATTTACAAAATTCATAATGTCATACCGTATCAATAACCACAAAATCATAAAAGAACTCAATATGTGTATGAGTGGGTAGCAAATTGAAACCCAAGGATAAATAAACAATTTTCTGCAGAAAGCAACTGTTCAGTGTTTAACAAAATTTTGAAAGTTCAACTGAATTTTAAAATATGATAATTAACCATTATTTAAATTGATGGGGAACACAAGAACGATAAATAAATAAGTATTTCAATTACATATGTATTTTCGAATAAAATTATGATTGTGTAATTTGCGTTTTATAGAATAGGTGTGTGTGTGTGTGTGTTCTGACAACATCTAAATATTTTTTGTCATAAAGGAAAACGGGGTGCACATGACACGCTCTGCGAAAATCGTCGGGAATGTCTTGGCTCAAAATGCGGCGACTGCAGGCTAAAGTAGAAACGACACCGTCTTGACATACCGCAAAACGAAGTCCTGCGTGTCCGACGTCAATTCGGTTGATTTTAGAAAAGCAAACTTTAGCTCAACCGACATCGACTGATCCTTCACTTTTATGTGGGAAGCTGTGCATTCTCTTGTCGAGGAGCTGTTGGAAGAAGTTGTTCTCATATGCTTTCTTCACCCGAGCCTTCAGGAGTGAGTGCTCACTTCTTCGTGTTTCCTAACCATTTCAAGAAGAGGGTCTCGTTCATTTGCGATGATATGCGCTGTGTCCAGAATTATCCTGTTGTGAAGAAACTCGAGATTCAGCATTCCGCAACCACCTTGCCGGCGTGAAATGCAATGTCGCGGAACGGACTAATTAAGGTAAAAGCTTTTGTTCATGTGCATAACCTTTCGGGTTCAGATGTCGAGGGACCTGAACTCGTCCTTCCTCCATGATACTTTGTTCCTCGCCGACAGATCGGAAGATCAAATCTGTCACACTGTTAGAAATATCTGGTTGAATTTTCAACCACATGCGGTTGAAGTTTCAGTAACAAAAAAAAAATTTTCAGCACAATTAGTAAATTTTAAGGCAATTATAATTTTTCACAAATCTTAAAGAAAACCCATGCAGATTCCAGAAAAATACTGTGCTTTGAAATTCACTAACTGTACCGAAAGAATTCTGATAAAGAATCAGTGAGTTATTTCGTACGTTTGTGTCGTGTGATTCATGAGATTAACAAAGTGCATATAATATTTAGGAAAATAAGCAGCTTTTAAGAAGAAAAACAAAAGTTCCGTTCGAATTATATTACCATAATGAGTTGCGCGCCCAATCAGACAAACTTTTCAACACTCATTTTGGTAAACATAACCTAAAAAAGCATACAGCAGTTAGTACCAATAGTCTGAATAAAATTTTCCCATTATGATAATATTAGTCCAACGCACCTTTTGTTTTCTTCTTTTCCTGAATATTATATGTCCTTTATTAATTTCATGAATCTCACGACACAAGCGTACGAAATAACTCTTCGTGGGACTTTGTCTCGTTGGGGTCTGGCCTGGCCGGGAGTACGAGGGCGCATTGTGTATGCGCAAACGTTTTATTGAATTTTCAACTGCATTTGAATTCATTTTATTTCAACTCGGTGAATGAACGAGATTTCAACCACAAAAGTGATTCAAAAGTGGTTGAATTTTCAACATATTTCTAACAGTGCAGAGAAGACGTTTGCATCTGCATCAGACAGCATCCTTTATAGATGTTACGTCTTGAATGTGGCTCTCTGTCAGCAAGTAGTCCTCGCTTCATGAATCTTGGCGCATTTTTTAAACCAAACTCCATTCCAACCTCCTGAGTATACTTCTCGACAATCCTTAAAGCCAGTTTTGATTGCTCTGCATTTTTAGCATAGATCTTGAAATCATCCATGTAAAATACATAAGTGACCTAATGCCTTCGATATTTAGGAAAGGACTAATGGTATCACCTTGAAAAACTCCATTCTGGGTGATGACGCAGTTTGTAGTCAGCCTTGGCTTCCTAGATGAATGCACCAATTCCCATGCACCTTCAAACTTTCCAACAGACAGATGATAAGCCTATGGGAAGTTGAATCGAAAGTTTTTCGAATGAATGTATCCGTAGAATACTATATCTTTGCAGACGCATCTGTCGATTAGCAGGTTTTCCTAACATTCTGCTACGCCTTTCTTTATGCCGCGTTGTTCCTACATCTCTCGCCACACAGGTCCGATTATCTTAAAAAACTTATAATTTAGTATGGCTGTAAAGATCTTACGTAGCGTGTTCAGACAAGTTATCAGCCTACAATTCGTAAGGCCAAACAAGTTGCCATTCTACAGGAGGAGTACTGTACGTCCTTCCACCTACCACTCCGAAATAGGCTCTTCCGACTCCTTAAAGCTAATTCTGTTCTCTGTGTCTTCAATCAGTGGATGCTGGATATCGTAGACGTAGACTTCTCTCCGAAATGCACCGACCCCCTCTGGTTTGGGCGGCTGGTCAACCGTAACTGGAGCGACTCGGAAGAGTCGAGATGGGTCAGAGAAAAATTGTTCATTTTCTCTGACTCCTCTCTTCCTCAGCTTTAGACTTCTCCTAGTGTCAGATCGTATCCGTATTCTGTCAGCAATATGCTGCCTGTGACTTATTGAGTGTGTAATAACGGATCCGTTGTTTTGTGCGCGAACTTTCGGACCCTGGCAGTGAACTTCCTGCCAGATGTTATGTAGTTATGATTTGATGTAGGTTCCTTTTGGTCTTATGATCAGTCGTTGGTTTTGTTTTACGGTTTGAATCTGCCAAAGCTCTCACTGCATCATACTAAGAATTGATGGTCCAGAGGTCAGACTCTTCGGGAAAATCTTCATGAAGCGCGTCACCTACTTGAGCCAGATCTTGGGGCTTGAGAGAAACCTGGATGTTGATATTTCCCCTGGTCATCAATTGCATTGCTCTTCCTCTAATAGATGCCTGCTAGTGATTTGTCCTAGTGTCGCATCTCTTTCTTCGCGTGAATAACCTCTTCACAAGAGGTGCGATCCGTCCAATCGAAACCATAGAGACGTTCCCGGTTCATCGTTTTGTCTGCATCTTGATTGGCTCTCTCAACTTTAGTATATTTGGCATTGTTATCGGACCCATTGTCCTGCGCGTTCGATTATTTTGAACCGCATTTACAATTATGTTTAGTGTTATCATTGTTGTTCCCACGAGCAACTAGGGTAAGGCATACTCTGGGAGATCGTCGGGTACCCCAGAGGTACCAGTTGAGACACCACTCCCTGTTACTCTGCAGCCTTCAACATGGTTGTTTACGCCTTGGCTGAGGGGTTTTTCCTTCGGGACCATTCCTGGACCATTGTTCCGCGACTGCTTAATTACTTTGTAGCTATATCTATCTCTAGCCTTCTACCCACAACATGAAGATGCGTCTTTACTTTACTTTACCTCACTATAATTTACTTCGTAAAGGCTAAGTATGCCGAAATTTCGGTACTAATAGCCGGCTTTTGCAGCACGAATAATAGGACCTAAAACAGGGACATTTTGTACCGAAATTTCGGTACAAATAGCCGGATTTCTTAGGAACACATAAACGCTGCCATTCGTAAAATTCACCTGTAGCGAATAAATGATAAATTGCACATTAATGACTTCTTTAACGATTCATCATACTTTATTTTAATTTTAACTGACTAAATTAAGCTCACTAGCCATACGGTCACGGTCTTTTTGAAGACGTCTCAAAAGCATGGACCAATTTCCCGCATGAATAAATTTCACTCGAATTGGTATACAATATACTTATACCTGACTATGAGTGTCAGAAGACCGTCACATTATCATGATAAAGGTTCATTCATATATTTGCTTATAGAGCCCACACTTCTCTTCCTATTTTTATATTGGTGTGAACATCGTCTGCAGAGGAAAAAATTAACATTGGAGAAAAGCAACAGCTTGTAGCAAGCTAGGTCTAATCACCTGCTGTGCAAATACCTCGAAAATCGACTGGAAAATGGAAAACGACTGAAGAAAGGTTTGGGTTCATGTTGTTATTCTGTAAATCCTATCATACATAAGAAAACGCGTGACCTCCATCTTGATTCTGTTTTATTTTTAGTATCGTTTGCGTTAGAATGTCACATGTGAAATTGCCTGTGCTAGTTTTGCGCAAGATCAGCTGTCGAGAGCAAGATCCGATAAGTAGATATAGTGTAAAATAGTAGCGTTTAAGTAGGCGTAAGTTTAAAAAATGTCACAATTTATGACTTAATTATAAAGAAATTAATGCAATAGTTAAAAAATTGAAATCACATATAAGGGTTTTTAAATCGAGGTTTCAAAAAGATAGAGTTGAACAAGCGGTGGATAGAACGAGTTTCAAAAGAGAGGGGATTAAAAAAAGGCGTAGCGACTTGAAAAAATAGATAGACTACCTTTAATTTGAATGATATATAAAAAGATTGACGTGTAGATACAATTATAGACTGCTGAAATAAAAAAGATAGGATTTAGACAAATAAGTGGAAGATTATATTCACGAAAACACAGAAAGAGATATACATGAATAGACGAAAAATAAATTTCCTGGGCTGGAAAACAATAAGTTATTAAGAGAGATAGAGATTTACATTAACAAAGGATTAGAAAAAATATACATGAAATGACGAGGTTACACAATAGGGAATTTAGGAAAGACATCGAATTAAAAAGAGGAACTAGGAACAATAAGCAAACTATGTTCATTCAGTAGACGATTTTGTATTTTAAATATATTTATATCATATTAATACACTCGCTTTTAATTATAATGAATGCAGATATACTTATGAAACATTAATAACTGCTCTCTGATTTTTTTATGTAGTCCGGTCACTTTGGGCATGAATATCTCGGAGACAAAAAATGGTTTTAAAAAACTGTAAACTACATGTGAATGTGTCTTCACTTCTGCGTCGATTGCATGTTTTGCGGTTATGGTGGAAAAATCTCGTGAGAAACTGTCATCGTTTGTTTGCCGAAAAACACCGAAATAAGGCGCTTCGAGTACACAGGTCAACTTTGAGAAGCTCCTGTGTTGTCAATTTCGCCTTGAGAATTTTGAAAAAAATGTTCTCTTATTCTTTAAAGCCTTAAGAACTTATAGTTGTTTCAAAAAATTAACTATTTTCATAAGCACTGCACCTACAACAACGAACAAAAATCGAAAAAATATATTAATTTTCTGTTAATTCAGTCATGTAAAAACGTTTGATCAAAAATGACGCAATAGAGGTGTCTGATTCATTGAAGTATAGCGGTACATTGAAAGACCCGCGTGGGGCTTTAAAATATTTATTATTTCTCATAAACATTTTTTTAATATAATCTACATGGTGTTAATACTTTTCCTTTTTTAAACATTAACAGCTGCGGCTCGTTGTCGTACGTGCAGTGTGCGGAAGATAATTTTTTTCTTATAAACTACTTTATAGCCATGCTTATAAAAATATTTAATTTTTTGAAACACATATAAGTTCTTAAGGCTTTGAAGAACAAGAAAATTTTTTTTTCAAAATTGTCAAGGCAAAGTTGACAATACAGGAGTTTCTCAAAGTGGAACTGTGTACTCGAAGCGCCTTATTTCAGGGTTTTTCGGCAAACAAGCTATGACAGTTCCTCACCAGATTTTTGAACAATAACCGCAAAACATTTAATCGACGCATAAATGAAGACACATTCACATGCAATTCACGGTTTTTTGAAACCATTTTTCGTTTCCGAGATATTCACGCCCAAAGTTACCCGACTACATGAAAAAATCAGAGAGTAATTAAATATACAAGTCAATTGCAATACACCATTTTTTAAAACAAATTCTTCAGTATATCAGTTTGTTGTAGGAAAAAAATTATATAAATATAAATTTTAGCAATCAAATTAAGAATTCAGCCAAAAATTAAGAAGTAAAATGGCCATTTTAATGGGTCTGTTACTGTGAATCAGTGAAAATCCTTACTGATCTGATACAGCGAGCCATTTCTCACTTACTCAAATGTATAACTATATGAAATTTCAAAGCGTTCAGATTTTGATCTTTTTATTATTATTATGGTAGTGTCTATACGTCCGGAAAAAACCCATATCCAGACGCAATGCATGTTCACTTTCCAGGACCCCGTTCCCCTGACCAATTCCGTACGTTTAGATTCGACCGAGTTATAAACGTATGGACTGTCCAGACGTTTAGACTTGGTTTATTATTATTATTATTATTATTATTATTATTATTATTATAAGAGAGAAGGTAGATTTGAGATCAATATAATAAAAATTATTAGAAACGAAAAAAAATATAATCTTTTTTCGGTTTCTATACGACTCTTCCAAACATTAATTTATTGTTAGAATACAATCATGACTTGCAACGTTTCGATGGTGGACTGCTATCCTGATCAATCAATCCTATTTTAGTTGTTAGTTACATAATGTTTGTTTCAGTATTGATAATTTCTACTGCGTGTTACGTTGTATATTTTGAGCAGTTGAGCGCTATCAAACAGGTTTTTTTTCTAAAAATTGTTATTAATTACTTTCCGGAAGAGAAAACATATTTACTAACATCACATTCATTTTTCATAGCTCAACCTAGAAGTCTCATGATGCTTATTTGAACAGCATGCTCGTACCACAACAAAGCACCGTTCCGACACGGGTGCTGATCAATCTCTCTAGCAATCGCCCCAGGTGGAGAGCTTCACAAAGCCAACGTATGTCACGGTACACACTTAAACACATAAGTATACAAAATATTTCATTTCCGGCGTCCAACACACGGTGTGATACATATCTTATTTCTTCTTTCCGGCATCACACATTTCTTATAAAAAATTTTTCTACTCGCATTCCTATTCTGAGACACATCTTTTGTTTCCTTTTATATGCATACATCTTTTCTTGCGAGCTATTTTATTCCTGTGGCTCCTTCTATATTTTCGCTTAGGAGCCTCATTCATATATTCCCACCCTTCTTTCATCGGTCAACATCTGGGTACGCTACCATTTACTTCACCTAAATAAGCTTGCATAATTGAATATACTTCATTCATTCTCTCGACATGTCCAAACTATCTCAATGAATTTTTTCACTCTTTGATGCTTTCATGATTCAAACCTTATTTGTTAAAACTAATACAAATTCTACAAAATATATTGATAAATAATTTTTCTCACTTTCTTTTATCATTCATGACATTTCTTCTAAATAGAATACACTGAAACCTGGAATTAGTTACCCTGGATTTACTATATTCCGAGAATTGATGCTTTGGCGCCACTCTTTACGATGCTAAAAGCCTCTCGGATATATTGAATCTTCATCAATTGGTTTAGTAAAGATGGTATGGTACCCTTACTTTTTTATTAGACCGGTATGTTTTAAGCATTGAGAGAGGTAATTTGCTTAATATTTTTGCTCACTGGCCAGATTTTTGTATTTTAAACCAAGAGTCGTCAAAATCGATTTTCAGATTCCAAAAAAGCCAAGTTACTGAAAACAATCAAGTATTCAAGTTTTTCAAATATATGTTTTAATTAATTTCACTATTACAACCACTCTTCGCTTGCTTAGCTCTTAGTCAAAATAGCGTATTACTGTCCGTTAAAATATTGTTTCTTATTTGGCGTCTAAATCGCTTTTAATAATCTAGGTTTAATTAACGTTCCCTCACTTGCACTTAAAAGCCACATTTTTCATTGCCAAATTGACTTTTGGATTTACCGTCGGAAAATCCACTATTACATCATGTAATACATATATAGGAAAGTACCATTTTTGTAGTTCTTCTGTTGATTATTATGCGTTTTCCGCCTAAGGAAAGGGATGTGGATATATTCACGGTCCTGTAATTTTGGGATTTCCACTTTCCGACCATCAACCTCCTTTCTCTACCACCTCCTTCGCCCTCCTTCGCCGCATCCGTCGTATTCTGAACTTCCTGCTCTGTGATCTCCGAGCGTCTGAGTTTCATCCCTCTTCAAGTTAGCTAACAGCAGGATCGTACAATGTAGCCGTGATTGCAAATCCGCTCGTTATCACCAAAACTGTACCCCGACGATCTACAATCATCCCTTCTCGAGAGAGTGCGACTCGATTCGTAAGAACAAAAAATCAACGTAAGCATTTCTCCACATACAGGATAATAAAATATACGTACGTGTACAATAATGGATTTATGCAAAAACGTTGAGTTGTAGATAATGTAATGATCTCCGGGGTTAGTTTTTATTTACTTTTTTGGTATGAACTTAGTCATGACCAAGTTAAACAGAAAATAAGTATTGGAAATCTAATACTTTTTCGCGAAAAAAGTACAGGATCCTATACTTACCAATACTTCTGTTTCATAGGAGATTATGGAATAAAAATAGAGATCAACGAAAAAATGTGACCCCATCTCATTAGCTTACATTCATTTTTTTTCTCTCATTTCCTCTCTCAAGTCTCCGATAATTCATGCGTGAGCATCAAAATGATAAAATCATGTAACGAGTGTAAGGGAACAATTATATCTGAAAGACCTACTTACTCGTACAATAGAGTTATAATTTTTTATACCAATTCTCCACCCCACCCCATGATAGACAGTGATATTTATTAGACCCCTATTTCCTGATAAATACGCTTAAATTGTAAGCCCCCTCCAAGTAAAACAAATAAATATCGAATTTGTTAGTGTACGTTTGCATTATTGAAGCATTCACTGACAAAAAAAATCAGAAATTACAATCAGATGCCGCATTTCTTGTACTTCGAGATACTCGAAAAGGTATGTGTGTCTCTAAAATAGTTGTTCAGTGTAGTGGAAATTTGGTGTATATTAGAGAATTTTTCGTCATGTTTTTGAGTATGTTTTTCAGCCAGGCGCAATATAATTTACAAACTCATTCATCTATGTACTCTAATTACAAGCCTTAACTCAATATCTCAAAGTCACACGGCGAAAAATGGGATTCGAAAAATATGAACTGAGAAAAACTTGAATATTGACACTTATCAATTTTTATCTATTTGAAGGGTAAACATCGCCAGATCGGGGCTAGAATAGACTGTCAAGACGATTTGGATCTGGATTTGGAAAAAAATTTATTTTAATAATATTAATTTCTTATTTTGTATCATTTTAGACACCCTGTCAAATTTTGAAAATGATGAGAAAAATTTGGCGGATTGACCCTTAGACATTTTATGTTATGGGAAGCTGACCAGCGCCAGATCTGGGCCAGAATAAATTGTCAAAAAAAAATTATTTTTATAGTGTTAATTCCTTATGTTGAGTGATTTCGGACACCTTGACAATTTTGTGAAAATGGCGAATACAATTTGGCTGATTGGTACTCCGAAACATCTATGGTATGCAAAGCCCACCAGCGCCAGATCTGGACCAGACTAGGCAGTTTACTCGACGCCAGATCAGGGCCAGTTCCGACAATAGACTGCCAGAATACGTATCATGTGTATCTTGTATCTCAATCCTCACCGAACGTGCATGCATCATTGATCACCGTTGCTATAAGTACAATGTGGTTTTATCAGTACATAAAGACATAGACACGTCATGCTGAATCGCCGTATAACGGTTTCCACCTGAGTACGAGGAGACAACCTGTTCCCATGAGAGCGCGCGAAACAATCCCCCGCATAGGTGGACTTAAATTGTTGGTCCACTAGTACCCCTCGTATCCCATCCCCTTCTTCAAGGGCCGTATTTCGTTTGACAATAAGAAAACATTTGTCTGTAGGG
Organism: Andricus coriarius; assembly: GCA_932066315.1. NCBI lineage: Eukaryota > Metazoa > Arthropoda > Insecta > Hymenoptera > Cynipidae > Andricus > Andricus coriarius. The sequence continues at coordinate 11,192 of CAKNWT010287401.1, read as the reverse complement.
TATCTTCTTGATTAACATCAACCGTTCCAACCCCCTAATTGCATAACGTTCTTCAATCAACAAAATAAATCAGTTGTAATTCCTTTCAGGTTTTTGTGAACTAGACATTTTGTTATTCTTCCCTAAATATGAAAAAAGGAATCTAATCATGATACTTTGCTTTGATTCAATTTTTTAAGTGGAACGATAATAAAAAGCAATAAAAAGCGGACGTTCTTATGTTGAACCAAGAATTTCCAAATCATAGAATCTAATATCATATCATCAATATTGCCATTTAGAAATTTAGTCAATCTGCAGCGCGGCCCAAAATTAGTGTTTAAATAATAGTTAATATTATATCACTTTCAAAAGATAAAAAATTACATACTGTTAATTAGTTAAAGACTACTAATTTAATCTCTAAAACAAACTGATTTAAGGCATTATTAACCATATCTACTACTATCTGTTTCAAAAATCCTGGCCCCTCTACAAATCATTGCATAACCCAGTCAAAAAAATCGCTTAAGAAAAAGAAACACATCTTGTCAATCCTCATTTTATTGCGAATAAGTACATTATTATTTGATCGCGATGCGTCCATAGCTTTCGATGCAAATTTGCAGTGAAGGTGAAAAAACGTGGTTAAAAGCACCTTTTGTAACTAATCAAGCTGGAAGGTTCTACTGAGGCTCAAAAATTTTCCAAAAAAATGAACAAATGCAATGGTAGGTTTTTAAATACAGTTAATTGCATCAATGACACGCTATTGCATATTATTTTTTTCTGTTTTTTTTTCTACGGTAGTCGATCTCAATTGTAATCGATACCTTGACGGGGTTGCCTTCCACTATTGTCAAAGATGGTTGAACCCCTTGGCAAATTTTACCAGATGTACGAAAGTTGAAGAAAAAAAAAGGGACGAAGGATCAAGCAGGACATCGATACCCTAAAACCCGCTGAGATTATCATCGACTTCTTTTGTGCCTCCAGTCCCAAAGAAACCGGAAAACTATAATGTGCGATAGCGTGTCATTGATGTAATGAACTGTTTTTAAAAACGCACCATTGAATTTTTTAATTTTGTTCTAAAATGTTAAGCCTCTGTAGAATCTTCCAGCTTGATTAGAAGCTGAGTTAACATCCTTCGCTTTTATTTACTGCCGACACCAAAGTTATAAATATTTTCAAATTTTTCGAAAATGTACTCATAAATAAAACTTCAAGGTAACTATCCGATTTTTTGCAAAAGAATTCATGCATTTTTCCATGAAATACAATGGTCGAAAGTTGACCAAGTTACAAAAGGTACTTTTAACCACGTTTTTTCATCTTCACTGCAAATTTGCATCGAAAGTTATGGACGCATCGCGATTAAATAATAATGTACTTATTCGCAATAAAATGAGGATTAACAAGATGTGTTTTTTTTCTTAAGCGTTTTTTTTTTTTTGACTGAGTTATGGAATGATTTGTAGAGGAGCCAGGATTTTTGAAACAAATAGTAGACAGATACATTTTTTATCGGAACATTTGTCTTATTCCATAATAATAATTCTAAAAAACATTATGAATATAAGGAAAATCCAGGTGCAATTATCATTATTTTATAAAGTTAAATAACTCTATGTTAATTAAAAATGAGGCATTTGCAACTGTTCCCTACAAGACCTAAATTGTTCCATCTCGATTTATTCAGCGTAATATTTTTTTAGGACCTGTAGAACTTTCACAAGTTTCAAACCCCTTATCTCAGCACTGCACGGAGAACATTGATTGGTGAAAAATTCCGCAACATTTGCCTAAAACTGGTACATGGAGTCGTTTTAGGTTGAGTAAAACGAATTCTATTCGAAAAAAATAAAGAAACATTTACCTGCGATACCAGGACTGCAGGACTCGAAGGCTGGACCCTTAGGATTAAAATTCAACACTCTATCCCACTTCAAACCATACACAGAAAAAACTGAAGTTAAATTTTGTTGCATGGAAAATTTTCCGCTGATAAAGTTTACATGCTATTTGGCGAAACATTATCCTAGGATGGAATAAAAGCTGTCGTCTGCTACGCCCTTGGCAGCAATGGGAAAACGACAAAGCATGAGTGGATTCGAGATATAAATCAGGACACCAGATTTGAAACAACTATTCGCTTACTTCAATATTAATTTGAAAATAATAAGACTTAGAAAATTCAATAGTTAAAATGTGTTGCAGGTACATGTTGGAACGGTTAAAAATTGAATGTATTTCTGTGAAAGTTTAAGCGAGGTTAGGAGAATAATTCTGACAGCTGGGAATCACATTTCTGCTCCAATTTAATTAAGTTAAAAGACGGTAGATAGCGCTGGCGTCCTGATTCTCGTGACTTTTGGAATAAAAATGGAGCGATAATGAGGCGAAAGATTATCCAGGCTAGGTTAAAAATGAAAAATTATCTTCGATTCGTGTAAAGTTTAACGGGCAAGGTTATTTTTTGTTGCGGTGAATCTTTCGCCTGGAATCGATGTAAACTTTATCTTTCGTTTCTTCTGTGATAGTCTCCCCCTTTCACGCTCCGCTTCCCCTTCCAATTTCCCTCAAGCGCAACCACCCGTTTTACCCAACTTACTACTACTTAATACTACTTAATACTATGCCATAGGGATTATTGGTATTAGTGATAGATTTCTAAATATTGTTTAAATTATTTTTCGGCTATATCACGAAGTTGCGGACCTCATGACCCTCGCTGGTCGAGCCCATTGAGCGGTGCTCCCCGTATAACATTATAGTGCTCGAATTTCCCTAACTCAGAAAGAAAGATACAAAAATATGATTTGGATGTTAAAAAAATGGACATAAAAAGTATCTCCATGCGTGGTGTATATACGTATGCGTATATATGCGTTGGTATGGAACTTGATAATCCATTGAGCAAACTATATCAATGCTCGTCGAGTTGAGTCGCACGTCGTGCAGAGTTCGTTGATTTGAAAGGAATAATCGGATTAGCATTTAATACCCACAGCCACCATAGGGAGCTGTTCATGGTGGAGCGGTGACTCGCGGGGGTTGTAAAGTAGCGCGTATTAGCCGTAACCTGTGCACAATGCAAGGGCGCAATGCAACCTTGTTCTTGGGTATTTCAGTCCTGCCCGACGCTACGGGCGCGGCGTGGCAGAACAATGTGAGCTCGAGGCGGTGCCGGAATTGAACTGGGGACTGCCACGTGCCCCCTATTACATAATATTAGATGTACACCCTTCTTCCCGGCACGTAAACCTGCCCCCGCACGTTTAACCTACAGTCCACTGGACTTCTCGTGACTTGGACGGTTTTCAACCCGATGAAGATCCCACGCGATTTCTTCGACCGTAGTCATTTAATCGTCAACGTGATTTTTAAAAAGTTTTTCACATTTTTATTAAAATAATAACATATGTTTGCTTTGAAAATGATTGATAACTTCAGTTCGGTAGTCTTCAAGCTTCATAATTTTTATTTTCTGAAATTTACATCTTGTTCTATCTTACGCAATCAAAAACGGCAACGCTGAAAGCTCGACAACGGCTTACAATTAGAGTTGAAAAATTGTTTTTTGTATGGCTAACGGTACCTAATGAAATGTAGACATTTTTCAATTTTAGAATTTCTAATTTATTTGAGCCCAAGTTCGCAAAGGCTAAGATTAAATAATTAATTAATTAATATAAATAATCATAAAAAAGATGTCATACTTCTTTATCCTCGAAGTCGAGTTTTGTTGCATCTAGTATTGTATGTCAATAAAAACTATCTGCAAATAGATAATCTGCAATTAATATTATGTTGTTTCATGCTCTTTCTGTTTAATTATAATAACAGAAGCACAAAAGGCATCGTAGGAGACGCAGAGAATCGTCGTTTCGGTCCTTGGTCTGAGGCGCAGCATTGAAATGGTATTTAAAAATATGCATCCCAACAGATGCGGTTTCCATGTAGTACGCTTTTAGTGGCTCCCATAAATATGATAAGGGCCTATAGAGAGATATACGAGTCTATAATCCGGTCTTGCGTTGGGTCTCATACTTGTAACCTGGTAAATGCTTCCCTACTGCGTTCTCAAGTCTCACTTCTCGAATCGCTACCGAAAAAAAGTGAGCTTCCACCTTTGAAAAGTCGTTAATTAGACCGCTAATTGATAAATTCTTGATTACGGATATGTCCATGAAGCCCCACCCAGTGATATTTAAAAATGTATTCTATAGTTAAATCAATGCCTCCGCTCTATTAAGGCAAGACATACATGCATCATTAAGGAAAAAGAACTTTGTATTATAGAATAAAATAAATAGAAAAAATAATGCATTACACAAATGATGATACCTTAAAAAATAAAAGTCAGGTTAATTTCTTCATTTGAATTCCATTTCTTATTCCCATGTATACGAAGAGAATTTTAGTAATTCTTAACATTATTTTATAGTAAACTCAATCGGAAATCTCGGCATCGCATGATTGACGAAGATTGCTTGGGAATCGGAAATCACTGAAATACTCTGATATCGGAATATTTTGTACAGTGATAGAAAACAATAACGATAAGATCCTACTAATAAATTTTACTATATATACAGTAAAATCAATAGTAAAGTACTGACTTCCTCATACATATTCCACACATGTTTAGGAGATATTCGCGTTTTTCTAAGTTAGGGTGAAAATTATTATTTTCGGGCTTGAGTGGGGGATCATACTAGGACATATACTGAATCTGATAACTATACTCATGGAAATGCGGATATAAGCCAGCATTCACGATCGGCGCAGTAACGCGCCAGTTGCTGAGGAAAAGAAATACCAGTACTGGCTGTCAGTACTGTGCCAACCATCGACATAGTACTGGTTTACAGCCAGCCCAGTATTGACTGTCACGATACTGGTAGAATACCTAAACAAAGCTCCGCGAATGGTTGGCGTCATACTGGTTTGCGACTGGCCCAGTACTGATTGTTATTACTGGTCGAATGCCAACAAAAGTGTTCAGCCAACGGTTGGCGTCATACTGGTATAGAACTGGCCCAGTACTAACTTTCACTATTGACGGAATACCGACGCAGAAGATGCGCCAACGAGCAGAGTGATAATTATTTACTACTGGCGCAGTACTGTTATGTATTACTGGTGAAATACTGACATAAGCGTCCAGGCAACGGTTGGAATTATACTGTTTGACTACAGGCGCAGGAATGATACACATTATTGGTCACATTCCGACAATAGAGTTCAGCCGACGCTTGGCACTGAATCGACACGGGAGTTTCACCGACGATTTTTTAAAATGTTAATTTTGGGAAATTTTTAAATTATTTTTAACTTCCATAAAAAGGACTGAGAAGACAACCCTTTTTAATGATCCTAGAATTCAGTTATTTTTAACGTACCTCTAGCCATTCTCGAGAAAAATATATTTTAGTTTTTTGTGACAAAAGTCAACTATCGTGATAGCGTAATAGTTAAGGTGGTTGATTTAGGAGCGTTAGTTATACGTACTGGTTTAGTACTGTTTCAGTACTGCAATTCAGTACATAAATTTGTTATCATTAAGGGTTTCAACAGTACTCCGCCAGTACTGAATTTTAATACTAGCCCAGTACTTGAAGCCAGTACTCAGCCGATTTATTATAAGGGGTTGAGTCAGTACTGGCCCAGTACAAACTATACGTATTGGCTTAGTACTGGCCACAGACTGCCAGTCAGTACAGATAATTGTTTTCTTCAGGGGTTTTACTGGTACCATGCCAGTATTCTACCAGTACCGTGCCAGTACCGAAAACGCCCGGCGGCACTGGCACAGTACCGCGTCGGTACAAAATTTCCCCCTGACGACCCGTTTTTCAACTACAGTACAACCTCCATAAGAGTTCCCTCTATAAGAGCTCAAATGGCCTTGAAGCGCTCGGAAGCTTCCTCCACTACAAACCCTACTCACGCTGCCTCGAGAATTGGGCACAAAACCTCCACAATAGCTCGCAGCCTAATTTCATTTTTTTTCTCATTGAACATGTGTTTTCTAAAATTATTTTTTTAATTCGCAAGTACAAGGCAACTTTATTTTTGTAAAACTTTCAATAAAACAAAATTAAAATTGCATTTTCAATTAAAATATAATATGAACTAATAATATGAAATAATAATATGAAAATATAATATGTATGTACGCGATAAACAGTCTATTGTTATATGTAATAAATAATCTATATTTAAATTTTTTTTTGTCAATTGCACGTGTAAAAACTTAATACATTTATATGTAATCACAAAAAAGCTGTTTTTTCATCGCCGCGCCGGCTGGGAGTTATTGTGGAGGTTTCGTACCCAAACACACACATTTCGCACACACGCGCAACGTCCGAGCTCGACGGCCAGTAGTGGGGGCCCCCTACTTCTTGGAATTCTTACCCCTAACCGCCCGTGGGCGAGCTCTTATGGAGGTTATACTGTAATTTGCTTCTACTTCTACAGAGAAAAATTTTCTAGCCGTTTTTGTATTTTTTGAAAAATTGTTGTAAAATTTGGTATCATCGGTAACAAAATCTGAGTTTTTTACTCAAATTTAAGACACTAAAGTGTTTTTCTTCAAAATCAACATTTAGCTCTGGTTAAATTAAACCTAGTTGGAATAACAAGAATTCCTTACTAACAACATTATGGGCATGCCGTTGATTTCACTACATCAACCTAGTAACACGAAATACACGAAACCTAGATTCATTAACATGGCAACTCTGGTTAATAATTATGAATATCTTTAAGAGTGTGTTTACTGTCGTAAACAGACACCGCGATCGGGTCATGCTGCTTTTTTCTAAGTTGTATCGTCAAGAGTCGATGTGTGGAAGATTTGTGTCCGAAATCTCGATTGTTTACATCATTTGTCAATATTTTCAATAATAGTGGAGTGGATTCATGATCATAAGTACAACAGGCTCTTTCATAAAAAATGTTAAGTGATTTTAGTGTTCAAAGTTTGATGTAAAAATGACTGTTCGAATTTTCTAACACCTAACCTCTGCCTGTCGTAGTTCAAGTCCTTAAAGTGAAGTGATGCGTGAAAGGAATCTGTTGGATTCAAGACTTTCTTCTTCGAGTGCAACCCAGCTCCGAAGAAAAGAAATACTTTCAAAAACTATGGTATATATATGAAATATATATGATGTTCGCTGGGTCAACAATGCTTTTTCTGTTAAACCAACCCTATATTCCTGATTGTTGAAACTATTTTGCCTTGTCAAAATAGATAAATATATTAGTTGAAGCGACACATTTTCCTTGTTGTTTTTCTCGAAGTATGAACCTTTTCATTCTAGCTAGGGTTGCAAAATTGGCTCCTGTCCTAACTAGGCAAAATTGTTAATTCCTTGTATAAGGGTGCAAGGAATTTTTTTTCGATGGAACATCATCAATAATGAAATTAAATTAACTTAAATAATATTTAATATAGTGCACTAGTGCAGTTCCCATGTGAAAATTCGTGATGACACACGGAGTAAAACCGACGGTCTAAAAATGGGCCGATTTTGCCAGCCAAAGATCAGCAGCAACAGTTGGGCCACCTTTTATATTTATAACAACCTTTTGTCGGCACGAGCTAACAGCCGACGTTTCGCAGTCAGAAACTGACCGACTATCGGCTCAAAGATGGCCTGACTATTGGGTGAACTCTGAGAAACCTTTCTTAAATAAGTAACGCCGACTATCAGCTCAACTTTGGTCCAAACATGGCACGAGTATTCGTTAAACTATGGGGAATCTTTCTGAAATAAGCAACGCCGACTATCGGCCCAACTGTGGGCCATAGTTTGTCCAAAATTTTGGGGGAAATGTGGTTCAAGATATTCGCCCGACTACTAGTTCAAATTTAGCCCAGACATGGCCCGATCGTCTGGTAAACATGGAAAATGTTTATTAAAAAAATAATTCCGAAATCCGGCTCGTCTCTGAGCAAAAGTTGGGCCGAAATCAGTAAATATTGTACATTATTACAAGACTCTAATAGTGCGAAACGGTATCCTGTGAACAATGAATGGGCCATACATACAGTTTTGAGAAATAGACAAATTTGTGGGGAATCTTTTTCTCATTTACTGTTTTTGGCTGTGAATAAGAATATTAAGTTCAAGCCGCTAATGATATGGATGTTCAAATTTGAAAAAAATGTCACTTCCTTTCTTGGCATTCTATACATTACCATGTTTTTAAAATAGTAGTAACTATACTTTTACCAAATTGTGGCCCGACTTTGTCCCAGAGTTGATGGGCCGACTATACGGTAAACGGACACGTGCTTGGAGGCGAATTGGTGCCAGCGTCGCCTATAGAATTACACTCAACTCCCTACGTAAGCACTCTCAGTTTACGCTATTTCTAGAATTTAAGTCCTCAGCATTTTGGTGTTGCGGGCACCGGGGGACCGAGAGAGTGGCAGTGCTCAGTCAAGTGTGACAATCAGCATGAGGACAGTGCTCTCAGGGTGTTAGTTACGTCAACGATTAGCAAGCCATGCCCGAAACCGTGCTTATATCGGGAGTTGAGTGTATAATGAGGCCATCTTCGTACCAGGCTATGGCGCACTCACTATTTCTCTCGTTAATGCGTGGTAAATGTAGTGCGGTGAAAATATCAGTGATGAAAAGCAATGTGGTTTGAAGTTGTTGGATCCCGTGCAGAAATTGCCCCGGTTGGCCCTGCTACAACAAGGGTTCTGGTCGGATCCCGGCCGGGCTACCCCTGGTTGGGTTTCATGGTCGGGAGCCGCCCGGTTACCGGCCGGGCCAACCCTGGTTAGATTTCATGGTCGGGAGCCGGCCGGCTGCCGGCCGGGCCAAACCTGGTTAGATTTCATTGTCGGGAGCCGACCGAGCACTGGTCAGGATACTTTTTTTGTAGAAATTGCACATTTTTTAAGAGCCGTGATATTATCAAAGACGCACGTACGGATTTATTAGATCAGTGAAACAGAATTTAGCTTTTTCAAATTCTTGCAAAAAAACCAACATTTATGTCTTCCCAATGTTTTAACTTATTAATTAAAACTGGTGTCTATTCTTCAATATGTATTAGCAGTATTGTTACAATTTTCTCTGTTTTCAGAAAATTTTTACTCTGTACACTTTCAAATTTACCGCCATTCCTACTGCCTTCTGCGCCTGGCGTCGGCGTAGACACTTGCAAGTTTCAGTTTTTCACCTCGAACGAGAATGCAAGTTGCATTCATGTCGCGTCGTCTCCGCGAAGTTAACAAATAAAACCGGGTATTAAAATCAACCTTATTTCAGTAATCAGTTTAAAAACCCCCCTTAATGCGCGAATAATTATTATTTTATATTAAAGTATTGTGTTGTGTATTCATTTTCTTCCTTTCCTACTTCCTAACCTCAAATCACCAAGTGGTTTCCAAAATAAAACAATGGCTAGGAGATTCTAGCATCAGTGGTTGAAACTCTTCTATAATTTCATCGCGAGAATTTGATAACTTGATTTTACATTTAAAGTTCACCGTATTCTTTACGATGAGCCTTAAAAGACAATCCAAGTTACCAATTTCTCGCCTGAAGCAACATTTTCTAACCGGTCTGTGGCCCGGTTACCCGACCGGATCCCGGCCGGTATGAAAGCCGGAATCCAACCAGTTTACCTTGACGTTTTTGGCCGGATCCCGGCCAGAATCCCCGGCTAGCGCCCGGTTTAAGCTGGGGCTATCCGGTCGGATCCCTGTTACCATTCCTACACGGGATGGTACATCATGTTTATGATATTTGTATACAATCTTTATTAGAAAAGGAGCTTATAACAGAAAACAAATTACGTAAAATGACGCAATGTGTAGTGCTAACAGAAAAAAATTAGGGTTCAGTAAAGTTGCGGGTTAAGTAAAAGTTGGTATCATTTAGAACTGAGACTCCAATGGAACTGATTTTGAGGGTTCCTTTTTAGTTCTTTGATATCCGATAGATGGCTATTCATAGTTTCAACTGCGCATGTGCCGAAAAGCGCTGGCCTATTTGAAATTAATAAAGACTATGAATAATCATACAGATAAATATTAACAAACATTTTTTATTCTCTTGAAAAACAGATTAAATTGAATGACAGAAGTATATCTACCTTCATAAGAAAATGTAATATTGCAAGTTTATATAATATCATTTTAAATAGTACCGCGCTTTTTTGGTACATGCGCAGTTGAAAACGTAGGATTTTCAACATAACATTAACAACGGTCATATTTCATGTGCACTATCTTCCTTTCAAGAATTACTAATATCTATAATTTTAGTTTCTTCATTAAATTTTTCCCAGTGCAATATTATTTAATTCGAATTACAAAGTAAAATGTACACCATAAACTTGTAAAATCTTCGTAGTGACTCAAGGCTGAAGTGAAAAAAGGGCTCCATTGGAACCGTTTCAATCCATACTTTGGGTTCATTTAGAAACCACTTATCATTTTGGGTTCCTGTTCAGGAAGAGAGGTTCCTTTTCGTTGCAGCTCCTTTGGAACCTAAAATTGGTTCTAATGGAAACTCTAGTTTTTTCTGTGTAGGTGTCCTGCAACGGTAGTGGAATTGTAAGCAAAATAAGATTTAATGACTTTTAGGTAGCGCGCGTAGGATACAACGAGCAAATAGGTTAGGTTGTACTGGA
>CAKNWT010287396.1:2310-14007 GCA_932066315.1 Andricus coriarius | reverse complement strand
GAAACGTGAATAGTTCCGATTTAGGTGGTCAAAACACAGTTCCACGATTTATTAAAATTGTAGTTGGCGTACCAAAAAAAAAGTCGACAGAGAGTTTTACGTCTCAGAACAACGTTATCGTGAAATGACAAGCAGTGAGGGAAATGGTTCTCAAAATATTCAAGAAAATAGTCGAAGCATGAGCCGTGCCTCGCTTGATTCTAACGTGTCGATTACACGGAGAACGAATTCGTGGTTCTCCTGGCGTCAGGATGACTCAAGTGAAAGCGACAGTCCTTCTCGATATGAATGGAGTCAAAGTCAAAATACATCGTCGATTCGTAGACCCAGTAGGGGTTACTCTGGTTCCAACGGTGACATGCCAATGAAAATCGGTTGCATAGTCAGTTCCTGGAAAATCTCTTTTCCAAACACGGAGAGAAATTCTAATCAGTTTATATTGATTCTCAAGGATTATATGAGTACCAGCGAGATACATGGGGACTTATTCTTTCCGTGTTTGTCGAAAATATTTGTGGGTCCGTACAGGTCATGGAACCTCATTAACAAAAACTCGTGACGTACGTGGAGGGACTCCTCACGTGCTTTCCGATACGACTGCACTGAAAAAATTTTGGGCAAGCAGCTGTCTTCTTAGTGGGAACGCAGCGCCACCACGGTGGTTGGTGCAGCAACCACGCCACATTTGAGTGAGCTATAGTGCCAAACGTGCGAGCAGATCTTTTCCCACGTGTTGGGAATGCTGGAGTCCCACAAAAGAGACAGCAATTGCCCCACGGATCCAGAAATGGATTTTGACGGAAAAATTAAACGGCAGGTCGCAATTGAGTTTTGTGATCGTGTAAACAATTAAGTACGCCAGAAAACACTAACAAAAAATGCCAAGGCATACATATAATGAAATCGAATTCTCTAAAAGACATTTTATTGCCATACAAAAATGTTTTAAACTAATAGAAATCTATCAAATTTTTACGAGATAAATGTTTTGTCGACATAAAAATAATTTTTAAATACTTGACAATATTATTTGAAGTGAAAACAATATTTTAACATAAAAACTCATGATTTTTGTTCACAAATTATACAAATAATGGTTTTATAGTCCTATCTTCTAATGGATGAAAACAATTTTTTTGCAAAAATTTGGTGGGAATGACTTTCTTATTTTTTCAACCTGAAAGTTTTATTTTAAGTCAAAAATGAAATGTAACAATATAAAACTAAAATAACCACTAATATTACGACGAACCGTTTGTCGCGTCAAACAAACTCCGCGCGAAACTCGGCTTGGGGATGCCGTTCTCCCGCCTAAAGGGAGCGTGACTCAACAAGAGAGAGCCCAACAAGAGAGAGGATCAGCACCAAGCTGCGGGTGAGCGGCGCGCGACGTATTTGGTGTTGCAGCTCTATCACGTGGGCGAGCAGCTCACCTAAAATTTTTTGAGTGTGGGGCGTTAAGAATGACGACGCCGACCTTCTCCTCGAGGTTCATGAAATGTAACTCGAGAAGAACGAAACTCTCGCGGAGTTCGCGTGTAGGACTAGACTCATATTCGAGCATATGCAGTATCCGTCGGAATTCAGAGAACAACTGAAACAAATCTTCACAAAATTAATTCCGCGACTGCCTTTGGAGATTTAACATTTATCTCTTTAAGGCCATGTGACGAGTGGGTCACGTGACCGGGTTCCTACCTTACCGACACTTTTTTTTATTTGTAATCTTATTTTCACACAAATAGCCACATCGAGTTGAAAATTTGGGATAATAAATAAGAAGCACTAAGAAACGCAGCTCTCGTCCTAAATTTTTATAATTATGAAAGAAGCAACAACAACAACAAAATTATTTACAGACCAAAATTTTTTCATAATTGTACAAATTTATGACAAGAGCCGCGTTTCTTAGTGCTTATTATTTATTATCACAAATTTTCAACTCGTTGTGGCTATTCGTGTTAAAATAAGTTTACAAATGAAAAAAGTGTCGGTAAGGTAAGAAGCCGGTCACGTGACCCACTCGTCACATGGCCTTAAAACTATACCGAGTTTTCGCATCATGTTAACGAGCGTGACTATCTCTACCAGAGATCAATTGAGTCGTAAAAGGCGCGTCCGAGGTCTAGTCCAACATACTTAAGTTATGTTCAAGGGCGGTTTGACACGGTTGATGAACTCAACGAGTATTCGGCAAGAGACGAATTGATGTCAGGCAATGAGAATTCCGAAAACGAGCGAGTCACAGACTTGAATGCTGTTCAACCAAAGCAGATCGTGAGTCCTAAAAAAGAACATAAAGTTCAAAACTCAAAGTCAATGACACGTCAAAGACTTGACCGAAATGTGTACAAATTTCAAGAAAAGTCAAGTCATGCGAATAAATCAAATAACATCGGCGTGAAAACCCCGGTCGAAAACCAATCTAGATCGGGTGGATCAAGACGTACTTTCGACTTGTCTAAATTGTTCTGTTCTAATTTTGCAGGATTAGGGCATTCGTTGCGTTACTGTACGTCATGACCGAAAAAAGTTTGCTGCCTTTGTCGCGGATTAGGACACTATAACACCAATTGTCCAAAACAACAGGGAAAACGGCAAAAGGATTCGGTAACTTTGCCTCGGATTACTGAAATCAAGAGCAAAACTGACATATATTCGGAATCCTTCTTCGTCTGAAAAGGTCGTCGATGTTTTAAAGATTTTTAACATCGACCAAGCTAAAAATTTAGTTGGCGTTGACTATGATGTCAGCAAAATAGGTTTCAATTATCCTAATCCACTGGAGTTACGTTTATTGGACCAAATTCTTAGTCAGTCGGAAGATTCTGAAGACGAAGTGGAGCATGTCCTGCATACGAAACAGGAGAGATCGACTAAGGAAACTATAGCCTCATTGTCATTTTTGTACCAGCATTCCGAAGAAGACAGCGGCAGATCGGTCACTCTTAAAGGAAAGCCGAATTCTTTTAAAACTTGGTGTCCACTTTGACTTCCTCCACACGTCATCCATCGACTAGCACAGAGAAAAATATATCGTCCTGGTAACGCGACACAAGAACCAAAAAAGTCGATTAGAATACCTGTAGAAATGAACATTTTCGAGGAAAAAATGCGCGGCATAATCGACAGTGGTAGTGGGAAATCATTTCTGAGCAACTCCACTTGCAAACGCGTCAAACAATTCCAAACTCAGGAGTTAAAGACTGATTTAACACCTCTTGCAGGCATCAAGGTTAAATATAATCAAAAACCTTTATAAGATAAATTGACTACCTGGCCCCTACAATCACCTTGGGTCCAATTATCCGTTGACACCGTCGTCTCTCAAACGCGAACCAAAAGAGAAAATTATAATTTAATCCTCGTTCAAGACATCTATACAAACTACATCGAATTGTTTGCAGTTCGACATAGAACGATTTTCGACCGATGGGGGATCCCAAGATTAATCGTTACAGATAACGGTACGGAGTATATAAATAAGGATGTTAAGGCCCTATTCTTGGCAAGAGGCGTTAGAAATATCACTACAGCGTTAATTCACCCCCAAAGCAATCCGGTCGAGGGCGTTAATCGAACCATTAAGCCGATGATTTCCGCGTTCACAAACGAAAGCCATAGGAAATGGGATGAAAATTTGTCAAAGATGCAGATTGCATATAATACCGTTCCGCATTCAGGTAGTGGAGTATCGCTCTTCTTTTTGAATCATGGCCGTGAAGCGGAGCTCAAGCGTGTAACGAGCTTCCCTGGAAATGTCGACAATCCTTCTTTCAAAACTAAATTGACGAACGGACAGCGCGAATGAGTAAAATTGACGAATTTCGTCATTATATATAAAATCAAATTAGGAAAAACTCTGACAAACGTTTAGCCAGCGCTAATTTGGATAAAGTCGAGTCAGTGAAAATTAAAGTAGGAACTGAAGTGTATTATCCAAATAAAAATTTGAGTGACAAGGCAGAGGCATATTCCTTGAGGTTGGCACATAAATTTGTAGGGCCAACCTTCGTTAATAGAATATGTGGACCAGTAGGCAAAAGCAAACACCCGTCGTTCTTCTATTCGAGGTACCGAGTCGTTCTCCTATTTTGACATGTCGGATTTGTCTATACAGCGCTCTGGTTTCTTCACCCCGCCACGGTTTTTCAAAAGAACACTAGAATTGAGATGGCAGCAGACCAAGCTGAAACAAAATTTTGAGTCTCAAATTGCAGATGCAGGTCGAAATGAAGCTCGCAAAGTCCGAGGAGATTAAACACGAAAAATTCGATCATGAAGACAAAAGCACAACCGATTTTTTGTGGGTAATTATTGCCAGTCTTACTGGATAATTTGAACGAATTATTGTCATTCTCGACTATGAAGTCTGTAATATGTGAGTACAAATTTATTAAGTGGTTATATCTCGAAGTTCGGTTTCAATTTCTTAACAACTTATTATTGGGTCATCCCAATCAACCCTCCATGATTATTTGTCTCCGCTCGCATTCAAACTAATTAAAAACCTTGCTGATTGGGATACGATCAGCTGTCGCTCGACCTGTTTTATTTCAATTGTTAATTTACAAAGTCAAGCCTTGGCGGCCCCGACCCAAGCTGCGTGAGATGAGGGACGAATTTTGAGAGAAAAGAGAAGTATGAAAGTTATATATGGAATCTGTATATCATCGGAGCTGGTAACGATCAATCATATAAATGGAAATTGAACATTCAAAAACTAAAAAATTATTATTTCTAGAAAAAGATCTTATTCCGTCGCTCTGGTGGGATTCGAACACCACGTCTTCCGATTGCCGGTCGGGTGCTTCAACCACTAAGCTACTAGAGAGATCGAAGGCAGATACTTTTTCTAGATAGACGCTTTTCATAGCAAGGTGTTGCATTTAGAAAACAAATTAAATTAGATGGAATCTGTATTATCATCGGAGCTGGTAACGATCAATCATATGTAGATACTTTCATAAACTATGAAACTGGTGATCTGTAATATTGATCTAACATAACTCTTTAAATAACAGAAATTCTTAACGTCATTTCGGCCTAGATGGAAATTGAAAATTTATAAATTAAAAACTTATAATTTGTATGAAAAAGATCTTTCTCCTTCGCTCCAGTGGGATTCGAACACCAGGTCTTCTGATTTCCGGTCGAGTGCTTTAACCACAAAGCTACTAGAGAGATCGAAGGGAGATACTTTTTCTAGAGAGATGCTTTTCATAGCAAAGTGCGGTGTTTAAAAAACAAATTAAATTAGATGGAATCTATGTTATCATCGGTCTAGAAAAAGTATCTGCCTTCGATCTCTCTAGTAGCTTAGTGGTTCAGGCACCCGGCGGGCAATCCGAAGACGTGGTGTTCGAATCCCACCGGAGCGAAGGAGAAAGACCTTTTTCTAGAAATTATCAATTTCCAATTTATAAATTTTCCATTTCGATCTACTCCGAAATGACGTTAAGAATTTCTAATATTTAAGGAATTATCTTATATCGATATTGTAGATTACCATTTTCATAGTTTATGAAAGTATCTACACATGATTGATCGTTACGAGCTCCGATGATCATACAGATTCCATCTAATTGAATTTGTTTTCTAAACACGACATCTTGCTATGAAAAGCGTCTATCTGGAAAAAGTATCTGCCTTCGATCTCTCTAGGAGCTTAGAGGTTAAAGCACCCGACCGGCAATCGGAAGACGTGGTGTTTGAATCGCACCGGAGCGAAGGAGAAAGATCTTTTTCTAAAAATTATCAATTTTTAATTTATAAGTTTTCAATTTCCATCTAGTCCGAAATGACGTTAATAATTTCTGTTATTTAAGGAGTTATCTTAGATCGATATTGTAGATTACCATTTTCATAGTTTATGAAAGTACCTACACATGATTGATCGTTACGAGCTCCAATGATAATACAGATTCCATTTAATTGAATTTGTTTTCTAAACACAACATCTTGCTATGAAAAGCGTCTATCTAGAAAAAGTATCTGCCTTCAAACTCTCTAGTAGGTTAGTGGTTAAAGCACCCGACAGGCAATCGGAAGACCTGGTCTTCGAATCCCACCGGAAAGAAGGAGAAAGTTTTTTTTCATAGATATCGTCCCTTTTTAATTTATAAATTTTCAATTTCCGTCTAGTCCGAAATGACGTTAAGAATTTCTGTTATTTAAGGATTTATCTTAGATCGATATTGTAGATTACAAGTTTCATAGTTTATGAAAGTATCTATATATGATTGATCGTTACCAGCTTCGATGATAATACAGATTCCATCTAATTTAATTTTTTTTCTAAACACAACACCTTGCTTTGAAAAGCGACTATCTAGAAAAAGTATCTGCCTTCGATCTCTCTAGTAGCTTAGTGGTTAAAGCACCCGACCGGCAATCGGAAGACCTTTTTCTGGAAATTATCAATTTTTAGTTTATGAAGATTCTGTTATCTCTCACAATATTTCCGTCTACATATTTTATAAAATCGTATCCTTACTATTTACAGTTATTTACACTTATTTACAGAAATTCTTATATCTAGATACTTATTTCTATTTTTAGCGATAGCGCAATTTGGGACGTGTTAGCGAACGAGTGAGCGAGCGATCGAAAGCGAGAGTGCAAACGAGAGAGAGAGAGAGCGACAAAGCAAACGCATCTTAATCTACTTATGCTATTACAAAACCATTACTTAACAATCTTTATACTTCCAATTTAGGCGACTTCCGATTCCTTTTTCTCTCACTTCTCTTGTACCTCAATTTTGCCATTTTTTGTTTGCATCCATTCTTTTATTCTTTATCATTCGCTCTCTTAGCACCTTCTAACTTCTTCATCCACTCTTACCCCAAAACATCCTCGCTTAGAATCTTTACCAAATTCTCTTGCCAGCTTCCTTTATCTTTCATCTTTTTTTAAAATACTTTGGTGCTCTTTCATTTTTTATCATCTTATACCATTTATTATATTTTGATTCCTCAATCATCCCCCATCTTTCTATTAATTGTGTTTCCCTCTCCATTTTTTCCACTTCTTCATAGTTTACTCCAGTACCATCTTTTATAGCTCTAGCCTTAAAGAACTTCCTCCTATCTTCTTCCCATCTCGTTAATTCCATCGCCGTCCCTCTCCTTTCTCTTACCTCCACCAAACTCTTTCTCGCTAACTACCCTCCCTTTCCCTCCCACAGCTTCGTCTCAAAATTCCATGCCCTCTTTCCCGCTCTAGAACTTAATTTATCTCTTTGCGCTTCTTGTTTCACCATATACGCCGGCGTCCTCCAGTCTACCCCTAGCATCCACCGTATATAACTTTCTTGTAAACTCCCAATCTCTTTTCTTTCTTTCCATCCCCATATCTCTGCTCCATAACCTAATACCGGCCATACCAGTGTATCAAATAACCACATTCTCCTTCTCCAATTTTTTTAACCTTCTTTTTCCTATTCCCCATATCCGCTTTATCACCGCTACTACTTTTTTTATCCTTTATCTTATATGAGCTCTATGATCTCCATTTGTTCGCAAGGTATATCCCAAATACTGAAACTCTTTTACTTCTTCTAATGTTATTCCCTTCCATCGCACCGTCCATTATTTCTTTCTTTCCCCTTCTTTTCTAAGCCTCATTATTTTTGTCTTTTCTACGTTTAAATTAAACTTTTTACCATCTAAGTATTTCTCTAATCCTGTAATTAAGCCCGCCATCCCTTCTTCATCCCCTGCTATCAACACTATATCGTCTGCGTATGGCAGTGTAAATATCTTTTTGTTCCCTATCCTAACTCTTCCCCCTTTTCTCTTCATTTTTTCTTCCAAGTCTGATATTAATATATCAAATAAAAGTGGGCTCAGTGCACACCTTTGCTTTACTCTCTAAACAAACTTGCCTGTCTCTCTAAAAATTTCCGATACTCTCTTTAATAATCCAAGAATATTGCTATCATTGTCGCTTTCTCCCTTTTAATCCTCTTATTTACTAGATAGTTAAGAAAATATATACTGTCCATCACCCCCATCCCTTTTCTAAATCCTGTCTGATTCGGTGGCTCTATCTTTTTTTACACAACTTCTTCTTTTAACCTATCCGATACAACGGCACATATGGGGCGTTATTTCTCAAGTGTACCCACTGAAAAAGTCAAAGATTTCCGATCTAAGTCAAACTTAGGCAAAGTGTTGTGCTATTGGATAGTACTCTATGGGGAAAAAATTTTGTCATTCGGATAAGCATTGACGAGGGGGAAGGGGTGAAAGTTTTGGGTCAAAAATAAATTTGACTTTTTTTCGAAGTGAGACAGGTTTGTTTTTGTTTTTTTTTGTCTTACAAGAAAGCGTCGGTTTTTTCCTATAAGACTATGCAGATTAGAAAGTGGGATACAAATTCTTATTTTACGAAAATAAGCGTTCAATACTCCGGTACGTGCATGACGCTGGCGTTCGAGCCCCACGGAGCACCGTTGTGCCTTCATGGTATTGATTTTACGAAAGGTAATAATATATGCTAGTATATTTCATCACTCTATGCATTTTAAAGGGCTGACACTGCCATAATTCAAATGCCTGCATTACGTTCACTGATGAATTTTGAAAAAAATTTGAATTTCGGAAAATAAAGTTATTGAATAAGAGGTCGGGTCGAAAAAGTTGTTTTATGGATTAAGTAAAATTAAAGCTCGGAGATTTTTTTATACAGCTAGTCTGGTCTTCTATCTGCCTTTCTTTCCGCCTTTCGTTTTTTTAGTGACAGTGGTTTTCACTTTGTTTCCTTATTTTCGTTTCTTTTCTTTTGGGAAGTAGTCGCATTCCGTGGCTGAGGAAAATTTCTTCAATTGAAGTCTCCCATGTTCAGTAGTAGGCCAGTCAGTGAAGTATAAAAAAGAGTGTTTTAGTGTCATAATTCTAGAGTGGAAGCGATATTGATATTTGTGTAGTGCTAATGCCTGGCATGAAGACCTAAATGTTTTTACCCGCAAATTCGCAAACGCAAGAAACTGCGGGTTGTTCAAATTGCGCGAAACCATATTTTTTGAATATTGCGACCAAGATATGAATCTGCGAGAAAAAAGTGTAATTATAAATGAAAGATATCAAAAAGATATCTTGGTCGCAATCCTCAAAAAACATGGTTTCGCAAAACTTGAACAGCGCGCAATTTCTTGCGTTTGCAAATTTGCTGTTAAAAATATGTAGGCCTTCATCCCAGGCATCAGCACTACACAAATATCGATATCGCTTCCACTCTAGAATTGTGACACCAAAACACTCTTTTTCATACTTCACTGAATGGCCTACTACTGAACATGGGAGACTTCAATTGAAGAAATTTTCCTCAGCCACGGAATGCGACTAGGGGAGGTGTGTCCAAGTTGTCATAAGTACTAGCTGTCACATCACGAATATCTCAGAAATTATTAATAATTTAAAAAAAAACTACTTATACAGTTTTTGAACGTGTTCCAGTGTCGCCAACAAAAGAAAGTTTCATGGCGACCAACTTCTCCTAATAGATTTGAGAGACCAAACCACAAAATATGCGTCGCTGCTTAAAATTAAGATGTAATTTTTGTTTGTAAATATTTGGTGCAATAGACACAGTTTGTCGGTGTTATTGTGTTTTCTGGTAATTAAATTAAGTTGTTTTGCTATAATAACCCTTGTTTTTTGCATCAACAAATAATTGTTCTTGTCGCACAGATGAATTTATTTTCTTCACTCAGGTACTAGTTGTCACGGTTGCTTTGGGGCTTGTTATCACTGTGACAACAAGCCCCAAAATAAATGCCATACTAAAAATTATTTAGCTTTACTCGTAAGGAAAACTGGTAAGATCTTTATGAGTTCTTATGAGCATTTGTCGCTATCGTTTGTAAGAACTCGTGTACTTTATACCTGGTACTAATAGCTGAGACAACTATCCCCATGTACGGGGTAAGTTGTCACACTCTACTTTTTTTTTATTATTATTTTTTTTTAAGATGAACGCAAAATCAATTTGTTTCATGTGCAACAATTTAAAGTTTAAGGATAAAATCTATGATTATTATTAAAAAGGTACCAGATTTATTTAATTTATTAATGTTAGAGAGGTTTAACCCAATAATGCCCAACATTTTTCACCGATTTCGACGAAATTGACGAAAAATTATTCCTTATGCCCTTTTTTGCCATTTTTTGAAAAAAAGTCAATTTTTTCAGTTTTTTTTTCCTCTAAGCATAAAAATGTCCCTGATAACGTTGTCACATGGTGCTGGAAAGTATTCAAATTTGATCATCGATAATTTTCCTTGAAATATATGCACTTAAAAAAATTGTTGGAAATCGATGATTCCAATATGGCGACGATTTAAATGTGACATAATGAGTGTTTCTGACACCGTGTGGATTCTTCGTTGGGAGGGTTTTTTTTCAAAAAATACTTCAAACAAAAGTTTTTCATTTCAACGAGTTATTTCGAAAATTGGCCTCAAATTCTGGGCCCAAATTATGTTTGGGCCTTATGAGTCCCAAAACATGTTAAGTAGTAGAAAAAATCTCATTTTTTATTTCAGATTCGGAATCTACGGAAAATTTCATGTAAGAATACATGAACTGAAAATTCAATTTTTGGGCCTTACGTTCACTATTGCATACTCATGTATATTTTTAGGCCTCTTGGGGTCAAGACTATGTTGAATAATGGAAATATCTCATTTCCCATTCGAAATTCAGAATCCACGGGAAATTTCACGATAGAATACCTATTTTACAATTCGAAAATTTGGGCCTTATGTACACTTTTGCGGCTACTCGAAACTTTTTGTAGTCTTACGGGACTCAAATAATCTTCAATGATGCAAAAATTCATAGATTCATAATCTACGTGAGATTTCCTGTAAAAATAGGTATTTCCCGAATTCTGAATTGGGTCTTATCTACTTTTCGGACAGTACTGACAATGCCGATCCACTTCTGGCATTCGGAATGAAATCATGAATCTCCTCATAAAACACTAGAATCACTCAGGTTAATGTTGGATACATTTCATAATTCACACTTTTGGGCCCATTCAATCAATTATGCAGTTGGAGCGCCCTTTGCCATTGATAGAAGCAACGTTGCCCGGTTTTCACCACGTGGAGGTGGGCGCTCTTCGAAAACCTCTTTTTTTATTTTTCTTTTTCTTTTTTTTTTTACTTTTCCATTCTATTTTCTTCATTTTTCTTTGCATAGGAATCTCTCCGTACAACTTTTCTTCATCCTGACATTCTTCATCCTTTCTCACTCACTACTTATTATGGACCTTCTTAAAACATGGCTCACAGAAGTATCCCTCATCGCAGGTCTTGCACATTTTCGAAGATCTAATCTTACATCGTTTCAATGAACAATATGATCTCTTGGTGCCTTTTTCATGTTGATGTTTTACCAATTCCCGTGACGTCAAATAATGTTTGCTTATTTCTAAAGCGAATTCTTTTATTGGACGTTTCTTATCAGGCTGTACAGTGTTCCATAGAACAGTTGCATTTCTGATTGCTGCCTGTATCAACCTCATAAAAATGACCCACGTCCATT
Organism: Andricus coriarius; assembly: GCA_932066315.1. NCBI lineage: Eukaryota > Metazoa > Arthropoda > Insecta > Hymenoptera > Cynipidae > Andricus > Andricus coriarius. The sequence goes on along the minus strand of CAKNWT010287396.1, from coordinate 2,452 downwards.
TTTTCGATCTAAAACTGGGCAGAACTCTACTGCAATACTGATCATTCAAATCTACCCCACCCATGAATTTGTTATACATGGTGAATGCATTTGGGAATAGAATTTCCTTTTTTGCTTTAGCTTCTTTATCGAATCTCTTCAC
>CAKNWT010287393.1:0-10337 GCA_932066315.1 Andricus coriarius | reverse complement strand
GAATTTACCATGAAGGGGCTTGTTAGCATGTTCTCTTAGTAGAAGCGAATGTTCTGCTTCCTGTAAACGACTTTTTAGCACCAAAGGTGTTAATGATGCCAGGCCCTGTGTAGTGTCGCTGGAATAAAATAAAAGACCAAGCTGCTCTGCGGCCCTATGTGAAGCATGGTATAGAAGGGCCGGAGCATTTATGACTTTATATAAATTTACGAGTTGCATAAGAGAACCTGTGATATTTAGAACTGAGCAGGCTGTAGCCGGAACGATTCTTCGATGAAGACACTCCAAACTCAGAAAACCTCTAACCCCTTTATATCGAGGGAGGTATATTCTGGGTACGGGAAATCTAGGATTATGACTTCGATTAATTGTTGTCGTCTTGCGTATGCTTCGGTCAAGTTACTTCAACTCATCGAGTTCCCTTTTACTGCACCAAAAAAGTACAGCAATATAGGAACGGCCAGCATATTGGTCGTCTAGATCTTATTCTTCCCTGATAATTCCAAAGCACAAATTTTTCTGAGAATTGAGCGATGGCTTTATTGAAGGGTCATTCACAACACACGAACATTTTGGATTCACTATTGCGGTATTCCAAGATATTTATATGTCTCTCCATTATCAAGATATTAAATAGTGTTTGCACCTACGAGTTGAACAAGCTGATCGTCACGCGATGATGTAATTCATAGTCTTCCTTTGTGTAGGTGGACGCAGGCACACTTGTCCAGTCCAAAGCTCAGGCTTAAGTTTTGAGCAAGTGCCCTAACTTTTGGTATGAATTTGTTATTAGACGTTTTTAGTTAATCATGCACTGAACATTTGATGCATGCCGTCTCACGGTTTAAATTTTAAACTGAAGCTGTGCAATACGCTCGCGAGACTTACTCAGACGTACTGAAGTATCATTACTTCTATTGACGCTAAGCAGGGAGACCGCCTTCTCGTAAACCACACAGTGGTTTCTGAGAAAGACATTTTCGTGGACTTTTGATCCCGTAGTTCTCATGTTAGCATGATCGGCTATCTGCAAAGGTGGTATGGCTGGAAAGTGTGGTATGTTCTCTTTAGGATATTGCTCTTCTTCTTGATGGAGAGAGTCATAGCCCGTTCGGCGTGAACAGGCTACCTGCTCTATTAAATACAAAGGAGCTGCATGAGAATACTCCGGGTGCATGTTTACCCAACGTTTATGTAACCTCAGCATGTATCCTCTTTGAGCCGGAGACCTATCTTGCGAACAGGTAACGGTGCCCCTTCTGAGTTGATCCGACCATTTAAAACGATGTTCTCGCGTTTGTCTGGGGGCATTCTCATTGTGCAAGAGGCCTATTGTGGGTGGCGCTGCGCGAAACTAGTGACGTAACCGCATAATTCGTTGCATTGGGGAGTTAGCACAATGCAACGTGGCGGACTGCATGAGCCGGGCTCTCAGGCGATGAAGTTGCCATATCCCTACACCAGAGAATATCGCCTTTTTTGCAACTTGTTCTCGGGTGAACCCAGATTTTCATCACTCGCCAGGAACATGGTGTAATTTGGAGTTCGTCTTTTACCGCCGTTATCCTTGCACAGCGGCCGCGAGCGGTAAAGGTGACAACAGTCGCTCCTAGATGCTTTGTTAGAGATACTATCTGCCGTTCCATAGGTTTTTATTCGCTTGCTTCCTGATGGTTTATGAAATTTTTTACGTTGCGACAGTTGTTTAATAAAACCGCCTTCTAAGCTGCTACCAGTCACGACACGATGCCATGTCAAAAAAATCAGCTGAATCGGACAATTTTTACTGGTCGTTCAACGATCACGAAGTTTCGAAAAAATTCTTAAAATGTTGTACGGTATGAGTTGAACAGCTAGGCATATCCTGATAGCGAATAATAGGTACATAACACGTCAAAAAGTCAATAAGACAGTGCATATAGTCACCTGTGTCCAGAAACTAAGTTTTATGTGCTCCCGGCATCACCTTAAAAGCGGAAGACAGATAGCGAGAGCTGGCAGCGGCTTAACACTGCTGCAGCGCTAGGAATATTCAGTCGCAGTGGTTACCGCTACCTCATGTTCTTTATGTCGCTTTTTATGTAGTTTTTTATATCGCTCATTTATATCGTTTTGTGCAGCGTTATTGAATAATGAACAGTGAGAATTTCATAAAAATATATAAGTTTTGCAAATTTCTATCATTTTTATTTTATTTTCATTCACAAATTATTTGGAACCAAATATGTCAGAGTTTTCGATTCCACGGCAATGTTCACAGAGAATCTTTCATTTTTTTTAAATTCTCAACATTTACAGTTGGGAATTTTTCTCTAAACTCCTTGACCATGAGCACAACAGATTGTTTCTGATCTCGTATCGAAACCTTTGTCACGTTTCTTTGCGAAATTTGCAAGCGATTTTATATTTATATTCGATTTATATTCAGACAATAGACCGGACCGGCACCTCACTTTGCTCACATTCATATCCAGCCTGACCTTATATGGTGGATTTCGATCCCTTCTTGGGGCAAAGACTGCATTTGTAGGCCTAGTTCTGAGGTCCAATGTTCTAACGGTTGCCACATCTGCGCAATACTTAAGAGGTCAACACGCACTTGACCAGGTTAGGGTACCCTGACCAAACTGACCAACGACCTATTTTCTGGTGAGGTACCTCTGAGGTTAGGCAGACCAACCCGTCCTTCAGAGGTTCTTTGTTTGAAAATGAGAAGAAAATTTGAAATAAAAAATTTCTTAATTCTGCAATCAGCGAATTAAAAGTGATGTATGTGGAATCTACGTATTTTTCCGATTAGAACGACATGTAATTTGCCTTTAAAGGTTGGAAATGTGAGAAGTATTGAGTATTAAATTAAATACTGAGCTAAAGTTTCTTGATAGCAAACTCCTTTATATTTTACATTTTTCTAGGCAAGTAATATATCATTGGGATCGGAAAAAATCGCGGGTGCTGATTATGCTATTTTCAAATGGCTAGTCGACAAATGAAAAGTAGCACAATAAATTAGGCTGGAACGGGCCTGACCATACCCGAAAAGTAAAAAGTTTGCCGTCCACTGCTCAATAGTGCGCTCCTCTGAATCAGTTAGTGTTGCATGACAAAAATTCCTTTCCAGCTGCTGTACTTTTTCTGGGATTTCGCTGTTTGCATCAACGTTTTTAATATCACGATGTGGTTCTAGTGGATCCGATACTTGAAGTTCATTATCCCTAGCACCTATGCCTTCAGCTTCAATCAGGTTTTCGTTGTACACACCTTCTAAAGGGAATTCATCAATAGTTGCTGCTCTTTCACTTCCATTTTGTTGGCAGCTATTTCAACAGCCGAGAGCAATCTCTTTACAGATATTGAGCGTTTTTGGTCTGCTAGGTTCTGTTCATTTATTCTTGTGGCTAGCTCTGGGTACTTGAGTAAGAAGTCTCGGTGGTATTCTTACCTAGGAAGATTAATTCTGATATCTTTTACCATATCGATAAGTCTTTTCATTGAAACCTTCTGTATATTAGGATACTTCACAGCAAACTTCGTTCTGAAGTTGTATGCCTTTTTGCTTTTGGTCTCAAACTACGCACTTTCATAGTAGAGACGTACCAATTCCCCTTTGATTGTAGCATCACACTTGATGCTCTTCCACGGTATTTCTGTTGAGGTGGTTGGCTGCAAATTGCTAACGCTAGCTAAAGCATCCTCAGCAGGCAAAGTTGATGTTTCACTGTTTACCGTTTGTCGCAGATGTTCTTGCTGGCCAGCTGTTTGATTAGTGACATATGCGGGAACTCATAATTCCTTTCCTCTTCGTTCTCTGCCTGCATGGTATGGGAAACTCTGTCAGAAGTAGTGCAACCGACAAACATAGCCGTCTAAGTCACTTGACGAAAGGTCAAGCCCTACCGTGACGTCAGCGCGAAAACGCCTTCGGTAGGGTAGAATGATAGATTTATATTATTTTATTTTAATGTATTTATTATTTTAACCCTTAGCCGACACACTTCTGGCGCCAATCATAGCCGACACACTGGGACACTCCGAAGAATGACCAGTTGAACAGTATAAGGGCCGGTCACGAACGACCCCAGTGTGTCGGCTAAGGGTTAAATTATATATTTAGAATTATAGTATTATTATTTTGGCCCACCTTCCACCCACAGGTACTTATGACCTGGCACTTCGTTACTAAAGACGGTCGGCCCTGGAGGGCCCGTTTATAGGTATTCAACATTCATACCTAAAAGCCCGTTCATAGGGATCCAAACATTCATCCCAGAAAGCCCTATAAGGATCCAACATTCATACTGGAGAGCCCATTTGTAGGGATCCATCGTTCTTAGAAACGCTAGTTCCAATGCCAACGACTGAGAGCAACGATTCAAAATATTAATTTTATTTAAATTAAACGGTGAGAGACGAAAAATAGAAAGTCAAAAATTAAAAATGTGTTTATCAAAGTCATCTGCCGTGTACACTGGATGGCCACAGAAGGCGATTTTAGCCGCTATCATTTTTCACGCCCGAAAAACTCCGGACGATGTGGCGCGTGTTCAGCAATACTGCCTTCCGAATTAAATGTAACGAATTTCGAGCTCCCAGTTCTTCCAAGTAGTAAGGCCCAAATCTCTCTAGTAAACCGGTGTTCAGAGCAATTTGTTGGTGAATGATCCCAGCAACAGCATTATGACTGCGCGTGTATTCTTGCGAGGCAAGCATCGTACAACCATCAATGATGTGCTCGATGTTCTCATTAGCATCTCCACAAAGGCGGCATCTGTCAATAACTGCCGCCATACTGTGGATGTTTTTTAGTAATTCCTCGTCTTGATTACCCTGTCCTGGGTGGAAACGACAAATTCTTTTGTCTCCGGAAAGAGTTCTCCCGCCTTAACCAGAGGCATAAAGCATCACTATCCACGCAAGGAAGATCTACTTCTACAAGTGTAGTCGTAGAGTGAGATGTTAGTCTTGCTTTTAAATATTCTTGCAATTGCATAACCTAAGAGTCACACAATCGACGAACATCCAAGATCACTCTACATCCAAGCTTGCATGGTAGAAGCATTCTCTCTACAGCTGTCCTTTCATGGTGCATTCTGTGCTTAGCCATTTTCACGCGGATGATTCTGATAAGCCTCTCAAGGTCAGTCATGGACCAGGTGACCAAACCAAAGGAGTATGTTAGGAGAGGAATGTCTATGGTGTTAATTGCTTTTGTTACGTTCTTCGCCTGTTGGTAGTCGATGTAGGCCATGTGCACTGGTCTTCGGTGAGGACGTTGTTCTCCTCACAATATGTATAGACGAAGTCGGAAATGATAACCGTGAGACACTTACAGTGGGTTACGCCCTTCATAATAAAAGAGGGCAAGTGATCTGGATTCTCCAAGATGTTTTTAAGGGCCCCAGCAAAGTCGGGGTGCAAAACCTCTAGTTTCTTTTACCAGAAGATGTACACCCCATCCACACCCGGCGCTTTCCAGTTCTTAACCCTGTTTAGGATACGAGTTGCATGGAAGGCTGCCATGGATAGATTGTTGAGCCCAGCCAACCGTGCAACTCCGTCCTTTTCTAGACGGAGCCACGTCGTGTCCAGTTGACTTGACCTATGAGTATCGCAGATAGTCGATCAATATATGGCCATTATCTCGGCCCTGGATAATTTGCAATAATTTGGATGCTTTTTTTCCATCTGGGAGTCTGCGATAGAAATATTTTTCGTTTGCCAAAAAAGTCCTATTGTCATTCCTTCTCACTATCGCTCTCTTAAATCATCGCAGTCGCGCTGACAGGACCATGAGTCTCCATTTAAGATAGTCAATCACTTCGTCCAGGTTCGTAGATGTTCTCGAACTGATGTTGTGTGGACGAAGGATCTCCTCCACATGGCGAGTCAGTCCCTGAGAACGATTGCTCTTTCGAAATTGGTAAACCGTCCCAGCTTTGCTCTTATTTTACTAATCTTACCATGAAGTCGAAACTTCCATGGCGGATCTGACATATTCTTTGGGGCATAGTTGTTAGTAGCCTGGCCTCTGAGTTTTATGCTCATCATCCTGGCACACGCGACCGCAGCGCAATGTGCAAAAGTCTGCACCTGTAGCAAGCTCATATCCTGTTGTGAAAACAGAGGCAGTATCTCGGTGTTCAAGCCAACTACTAAGCGCAAAAGGTCGTTGTTGACTCTAAATTTCGGCAAACCATTTCTCATTGATGATTCTTGATCTAAGTAATCAGGACGGCATCAGTGAAGCACACCATGAGACGCAGGCTTTCCTCATCGAGCTCTTCAATGAGTTCAGCAGGAGCAGGGGCAAGCTCCAGCGGCTGCAAGCCTAACGACTGTTAACTATGAGACAGTGGCTCTGCTACATCCCCCAGATCCGGCCCCCTGCTAGCCAATAGCGTCTCGTGTCACGGTTATTTGAACCTCCTCTTCCACCGCATTTCCAGAGTACGCTACAGGTGCTGTTGCCCGAAAGTTACATTTGATCACGTCTCTATTTATTTCCGGCGTCCACTTGATCCTCTTTTTGGCCAGGCACCCTGAAGTTGCTGGCGAGATGTATTCTCAACATCAAATCTTATTCGTTTGATAGTTTTTCCAGGGAGGAAGTTTCAGTTTTTTATCTGACGCCTTATAACAGAATTTTCGCCATAGCATGGAACTCGGTATGGTCCTAGCTAACTATCTCGTTTTGCTGAACCGTTCTCACAAGTGTCCAACGCCGTGCTTCCTAAAGTGCTCTCTATTACATATTGGAACCAGATTCTGACTGAATATCACCGACCATCACCAAAGGCCCTTATCAGGGCCGCCACCAAGACCAGTGGACTCCCTGCACCTTCCCCGAAGATAATCCTGGCCGCCAGAGTTTCGCCATGGTCTAATCTTTTCTCTTAATCAATGTAAGTGGTAATAAAGGGCTTCTAATGTTAATCAGAAGGAGAGGACGCACGATGGGCATAGCTGATTCGACTGGCGCTTTGCAGGATGAAAGTACATAAAAATCCATTAGGGGCGTATTTTTTCTTTCGATCTAATGGGCCTTAATTTCCGAGATATCGAGGTTGGAGTATTTGCGCTCGAGCGCTCGATCGCGCCATTGCAGAGCGGGGACCCTGGACTTGGCGCTTACTCACAGTGCGACACTATTTTTGTGATGAACGGAAAGTCCACAGGGTTTCTATGTCATTTCTATAAGGTTTTTTACGTAGATTGCGAATCTTTAAAAGAAAATAATGCATCACGTCAAATTTTGGAAGAAAAAAAACGAGGTCAAAAAGTAAAAACAATTACAAAAAATAATTTTTGTCCCTTCTTGGAAAAGTTGTTAAACACTTAGTCTGGCGGATAGTAACTATTTTTCAAGTGAATCATGTAAATCATGTATCATGCAATTTTATATTTTTTAGGTACACGACACCTTTAAACCATTTTTTAATAGGAACCTTATTTTTTTAATTATGAAACATAACATAAAAATTGAAAAATCATGAGCATGTGCTCGCTCAGTGGGTAGAATTTTTTATAACAAGAAAATGTCCCAAAAGAAGGTACAGAAATATTTTCAGCTCCTTTATTTGAGATTTCTTTTTTACATAAATTTTAACGAAAAGTTGATAAATGATTTTAGTAACGGAAATCATGTAACTTCTTTATAAGCATTACATTGTTTCAGTTCACTGATATTGATTCAGTTGATCAATATACACATCGATTGAAGAGGACTTCATATTTCTGACTTTCGTTTAGCAAGTATAACATAAGTTCATATAAGGTTTTTTAATAGTGCCTAGGTACAATAAATCCATGATCTCGATTACATCTTTCCCTAAAAACGTTTCTCAGGGTACCAACAATATTTTCTAAATGCCTCCGTAAGTGATACGAAATGCTCTAGGAAAAGAGAAAATGAATAGTAAAAATTTAATTCTATTACAAAATTCTGTTAAGAAATGATCTGAAGAAAACTCGTAGATATTTTCCAGGTAAATAATTTTAGTTTTAAACGTTTTTTCGTATCTTGCACAGTTTGACCGTGAAATTGAATTTTATTATTTCTAATAACATTTTTCACGACTGAAAAAAAATATGTGTCTGATAGAAAAATGGTTTCATAAAAATTTGTATATATTTTTGAGATGACCAATCTCACTTTTTAACTTTTTTCCGCATCTTGCACAGTTTTACCGAAAATATAATTTTTTATTGTTAATTATATGCAGATGATTCCCACCTTCAAAATTTTTTGCATGATTCACTTGAAAAATAGTTACTATCCACTGGACTGCAGTGTTTTTTCAAAAATTGGACGTGATGCATTATTTTCGTTTTAAGATTCGTAATCTACGTAAAAAAATCATTATAGAAATGACATGAAAACCCTGTGGACTTTTGTTCATCACAAAATTATTTTCGGACTGTAAGTAAGTGCCAAGCCCGGGGTCCCCGCTCTGCAGTGGCGCGGTCGAGCGTTCGAGCGCAAATACTCAAACTTTTATATCTCGGAAACTAAGCCCCATTAGTTCGAAAGAAAAAATACACACCTAATGGATTTTGATGTACTCTTATTCTGCCAAGCCTCAGTCAAATCGGCGATGCCCATTTCCCTTCTCGGCATTACTCCCGTAATACCTGGTGGTATTACGTGGTGGAATTCCGATAAGAAACCGAAATTCAGAGGTAGCATTAACCTCAAAAGTACAAAAGAGCTTAATCAAAGTAACCCAACTGTAAAATATAGCGAAATTCCCCTAGTACCTATCAATCCTAACCAATCCCCAAGAACACAAAATGCCCAAGTTTCTGTAAAAAATCCTACGAAGGATATCCCAAGCATCTTGACGAGCAACGAATTCCAACCCCTAGAGAGCATCCTCACCCGCAACCCACGCGACGGCCAAGCAAACAAGACTCATTTAGTTTAAATAAAACGAAAATTAGGAAGAAAAATAAGGAAAATAAGTTAGGAAAAATTTCTCACAACAGTAAATACGAGGACGCACATAAGGATAGCGATAGTAATCTTTGGAAAAATGAGAAATTTACTAATCAGAAAAAATTTGAAAAAGAATTTCAAAAAGCAAATGAGATATCAGAAATTGGTAACAGAAATCAATGAGTCGATTTTAAAAATAAAGCTGTAAGATTAAATAACATTTCAGGTAGATTAGGAAAAATTGACAATAAAACAATAGTTCGCCAGAAATTTGCGAAGGTATTGTTGAGCTTAATGAAAGCCAACAATCCCAATTAGAAAATCTTTTCGAAAATAAAATTAAAATTCACTCGGTAAAATAACATAGAGTGACTCATTTAACAAAACATAGAATTGACGTACAGGGCCACGATCCCATTAAACAGCGATATTATCACGTGAGCACAAAAAATCAGGGAAAGACTATAGATGTTTTTTTGAAGAATTTTTGTATTGGCATTAGTGTCTTATGAGTATATTTAATTAAAAGCGTGCATTTTATAAAAGTTAAATTGGCAAACAGTTCGACCACGGATAGGGCTCCGTCAACCTATTTGTTTCTTTCTCCGCCTCTCTATCAGCTCCCGCTCTATGTGGTCTTCCCGTCTCGTTGCAGAAGGTGAGGTGATTGCGGATGAAGATTGCGTATATGAAACAGGGTCATTGACGGAGAGAGAAACAGGGACGTTGACGGAGAGAGAGAGAGAGAGAGAGAGAGAGGAGCTGCACGACGTAGAAACACTAAGTTCATGCATGCTTTCCTTTATTTTATCCTCATTGTTTTTTAAAATATCAGGCATGAGGAGGACCCCTATCCACGGTCGAAACGTTTGCCAATTTGACTTTTATGAAATGTACACTTTTCATTAAATATACTCATAAGAGCCTAATGCCAATACAAAAATTCTTTGCGACAATTTAAATAATTGGGTCAATTAAATCCGACATTTTTAAAACAACCAGTAAATTAGAACAAGATGAGGCCTTCCAGAAAATTAGAGGAAAGTTAGGGAAGGGTTAGGAGCCGTACTTACGGAAACAGTTGTAACGAGCAGTACCTCTGCTCGTTGCATAGATAGACATACCTATAGAAGGAAGAAACAAGTCATCGATCGACGCGTCACGAGGCGAGAGCTGACTACCCCCGTTCTCGCGAGAATTGATGGCGCGCCTGCGCTCACCGCCATTCCATCAGCCACGAGGCATTCAAAGAACGCACGACCACGAAACAAGGAACAGTTCGCCGGGAGCGGCGAGCCGGTTACACCGGGGTGCCTCCTCCCGACGAACTGACTGGTCTCTCTACCACCTGGAGCTACTATGGTAGAGCGACCGGGACCAACAGCCGACGAACTCCTGGGGA
>CAKNWT010287392.1:438-19933 GCA_932066315.1 Andricus coriarius | reverse complement strand
CTTTTGCTCAGAATAAATTTCATGACCAATTCTGGAATCTGGGAGACTACACTAAGCAAAATATTGTTCTTAACGCGTTAATGAATTGCAAGGACCCCTTGCAACTAAGTGCTACCGAAATTCCGCGTCTAATCACGTGGACATATCATTTCTCAACTGATGAAGAAAATATTGTTGTATGCAAACAGTTTTTATGTAAAGTTTTGAATGTAGGTAAAGGAAGGTTAGAATGCGTTCAGAAAAAGATTGTAGCTGGAGAAAGTTTAGATGATAATAGAGGTAAGCATGAAAATCAATGCGTCAAATTAACTAATGATGTTAAGGAATTGATAAAAGTTCACTGTCTGTCCATGCCACATCAAAAATCTCACTATAGTACAGAATCCACATCTCTAAACTACATAATCAATCTGGAAATGAATTTGCACAAAATGTATCAGGAATTTCTAAAATTTTATGCTGCTACGACAGGAAGTGAACTAGATTTGCACGAAAATACTTACAGCAATTTCTTCAACCATAATATTAACTTTTCATTTAAATTACCGAGAACAGATGTTTGCAATGAATGTTACTTAAGCTCCTTACAAGCTGTACAATCTGATGAAGTTGCAAATCACAAAAAAAGCGTTCAAGAATATCAGGCTTTCAAAAAAGAACTGCTTTCAGAAGAAAATGTACTTTGCTGTGAATTCGATTACGCGTAAAATCTTCCATTGCCTAAAATTCCCGTTTCAGAACAGTTTTATAAACGATTACTCTGGTTATATTTATTTAACGTACATGTATTTACCTCAAAAGACAGTTACATGTTTCCTTTCTTAGAAGGTAGTGCGAAAAAGGGGGCGAATACTGTGTGCAGTTTTTTACGACATGTAATTGAAAAAGAATTTGATAAAACTCGTTTCACAAAGATTGTACTTTTTTCTGATGCAGCAGGCGGACAAAATAGAAATTACACAGTATTCGCTTTCTTATTAACACTATGTATAGATCTCGGTATTGAAATCTGGCATATTTTCCCTGTTCGCCGTCACTCCTATTGCCAGTGTGATCGAAATTTTGGTTTATACTCACAAAAAAAGAAAAAACTAGAGCAAATTGAAACAGCGGCAAAGTACATTGAATTATAAAGATTCTCGCGATCCTCCGTTTATTATGGTAGAATCAGCAAACAATATTTTGCACGATTTTGAAAAATCTTTTAAGGGAAGCGTACGAATTTCAAAAGCTATGAGAATCAGCCAGGCTTGTGTAATCAAATATTTACCGAACGGCAATGTTCAGTTTTTTGACAATTATTACAGCAAAAATCCGTCTTTGTTTACTATTAAACCAAGTATTAAACGAAACATGGAAAAGATTGCCCCTCCAAAAGTCGGTCTCACAAAAGCTAAAATGAATGACGTTAAAAGCTTACTTAAATATCTTTCTCCTGAGGGTCCAAATTTTTTCCCGGATTACCTTGCGTTGATAACAACAATTGAAGAAGTGGATGATTCTGTGTTATCTGATGAGGAATAATATCAATTTTACGTTACTAAAATCGAATTACAATATACTGTAAGTTACAATGATCTCATGAAGTATTTATATAAATTATTATAAATATAACTATTCGCTAAATGAATGAAAATTCAACATATTTTATGTCAATTCAAGTGCTATTATTCATTTTTAAGTCTGACCCCCTATAACCCGCCTAAACGTCAAGACGTCCCGACTCGGCATAATACACGCATAGAAGATCAGTCGTGCGCTTAAAGTTTAGCGTGCACAGTTTTTTACCTATTAATTTATTTGAAAAAAGCCTTTGCAGAAAACTTCTTTGTACATTTTTGAACAACTTCTCCGCAGGAAGTTTTTAATTGCTCAAACTTTCCTCGATAAACGAAACGCTCAAACGTTTTCTGGAACGAATTATGAAATAGCCTAGAAAATAATTTTTTATATTGTTATGAATAAAGTTGAAAATTTTTATCGCTAACCGTCATAACAAGAACACTATAAGGAATGCTTTCTACAAATTTTATGAAAAAATTCCGAAAACTGTGGATTTGAACACGAGTTAAAGACAAAAATCGGATTCAAAATTGACTTGAAAAAAAAAGTTTTTTGCAATTTTTTAAAAATCTAAAAAAGATATGATCTTTTTGCAAAAAAAAATATGCGGAATATAATTGTCTACAATAATCTATGTTTTAAAATTCAAAATTTCGTATTTCGATTTTTAGTCGTCAAGGGCCAACGCCACCGCGCTAGAAAAATCTATGTCTTGTTCTTGCATGGAGACACTCAATTATGGCACTAATAACTATTGTTCGTTATTTTTGTCTACAATTTTCATAATTTGCATTTATTATTGACAATAATATTTTATTACACAAATATAAAATTTGTAAATAATTGCAAACAAATTTGTTCAAGTATTAATGTTGAAAATGTGTATTAAGGCCACTCGTTGCACTATTTTAATATTTTCAAAAATCAGTTTCATGCAATTTACTTTAAATCATATAATTTTTAGCATCAATATATGTTTATTATTTTCATCAATTAAAAAATGCATCCACATTATTCAAATTTTTGAATACATCTGGATTAAATTCACTCATGGAAATTAAAATTTCAAATTGATTTACGACTTTCTCTACTCTACTATTACGCCACTACCGGAAGTGGCAACTTTGTGAAATAATCGGAAGCTTCAATAAGGGAACTTCCCCCACCACGAGAGCCCCCGGACCTGTGTATACGACCGTGGCGTGAAGAAATATATTTTTTGCGTTTATAAAATATCAAGGAAATCTATGAAACGAACTTTTAATACACTACAATAATGATTTCGTGGGGGACTTAGCATTTTGCTGTTGCTAAACAGACGTCCGAAGTAGCATTTCTTACGCACGTATAACAAAAAGTATTTTTCTTGAATCGGAAAGATACTTCCCGCTTAATTTCCTCACATTTCCTCTAAACATAATATATTTTGTTGGCAACCAGTTCTGCGTGTTGATCAACTTGTCTGATTTTCCACGATTCCGTCTTTATTTATCAAAAATGTCCGAATTTTTTAGTATATTAGCGTCAATATCCCTGACTCTTTCTATTATTTAATTTGGCCTGCTATTCATCACACCTTTACTTAAGCCTTTAACCAGCCGATAAGAATCTTCTGTACTGAATCCGAAGTTTGATCATCCGTTAAATTTACAACCAAGAATTCATCCCTTCTTCGAAAAAAATTGTATGGTAATTTAAATGTTGTAAAATTAAACTTTTTGTTCAGGACGGACCATACATTTCTCCGGAGGAGGCAGTTGCAATCTACACGACGACCGTTCACTGGTTGGAGTCCCGAAGATTCGCTCCAATTCCGTTCCCACCGTTATCATACAAACACGATACTAAGCTATTTATTATGGGACTGGAGAGATTAAAAGAAGCTTACAGCGTCAAATCTCGATTAAACCAAAGCCAACGCGAAGAACTAGGTTTGATTGAACAAGCATATGATAATCCTCATGAAGCATTGTCCAGAATCAAGCGTCATCTGCTTACTCAGCGCTCATTCAAAGAGATGGGGATAGAATTTATGGATCTATACAGCCACCTGATTCCCGTTTACGACGTTGAGCCTCTTGAGAAGCTCACAGATGCGTACTTGGATCAATACTTATGGTACGAAGCCGATAAACGCCGACTCTTCCCTCCTTGGGTGAAGCCTTCCGATGCGGAACCACCTCCACTGCTTGTTTATAAGTGGTGTCAAGGTATCAATAACCTACAGGATGTCTGGGACGCTGGCGAAGGCGAATGCAATGTCTTGTTGGAAACCAAATTTGAGAAACTATCCGAAAAAATCGATCTTACGTTGCTTAACAGACTTCTAAGATTGATCGTTGATCATAATATAGCCGATTACATGACTGCAAAAAATAACGTAGTTATCAACTACAAAGATATGAATCATACCAACAGTTATGGAATTATAAGAGGTTTACAATTCGCTTCATTTATCTCTCAGTATTACGGTCTTATACTCGACTTGTTGGTTTTGGGATTACAAAGGGCAAGCGAAATGGCTGGCCCTCCACAAATGCCAAACGAGTTTCTCACATTCCAAGATACAGCTTCTGAAACAGCTCACCCTATTCGGCTGTATTGCAGATACGTTGATCGGATTCATCTGTTTTTGAGATTCTCAGCCGAAGAAGCACGTGATCTAATTCAACGTTACCTTACGGAGCATCCAGATCCGAATAACGAGAACATCGTTGGATACAACAACAAAAAATGCTGGCCACGTGACGCTAGGATGAGGTTAATGAAACACGATGTGAATCTCGGACGTGCTGTTTTTTGGGACATAAAAAATCGACTACCCAGGTCAGCGACGACAATTCAATGGGAGAATAGCTTTGCTAGCGTATACAGCAAGGATAATCCGAATTTGCTTTTCAATATGTGTGGTTTTGAGTGCAGAATTTTACCAACGAATAGAACTACTCATGGAGAGGTATCAAATAAGGGTGGTGTTTGGAGCTTGCAAAATGCAATCACTAAAGAGAAAACAGCTCAGTGTTACTTAAGAGTGGATGACGAGAGTCTTCAGAAGTTCCACAACCGAGTCAGACAGATCTTAATGGCCTCAGGTTCTACAACTTTCACGAAGATCGTCAATAAGTGGAATACTGCTCTTATTGGTTTGACAACTTATTTTCGTGAAGCAGTAATTAACACACGGGAACTTTTAGAGTTGTTGGTCAAGTGCGAAAACAAAATTCAGACTCGCATTAAAATTGGCCTCAACTCAAAAATGCCTTCAAGATTTCCACCGGTGCTGTTCTACACACCAAAGGAATTGGGAGGTTTAGGTATGTTGTCAATGGGTCACGTTCTGCTTCCTCAATCAGATTTAAGATGGTCCAAGCAGACTGACGTGGGAATCACCCACTATCGATCAGGTATGAGCCACGATGAAGGTCAGCTGATTCCCAATCTTTACAGCTACATCATACCTTGGGAGTCTGAGTTCTTGGATTCACAACAAGTATGGGCAGAGTACGCCTTGAAACGACAGGCAGCTTCCGCACAGAATCGACGATTAACTCTCGAGGATTTAGAGGATAGTTGGGATCGTGGAATCCCTAGAATCAACACCTTGTTCCAGAAAGACCGCCAAGCTCTTGCCTACGACAAAGGGTGGCGAATAAGAACTGAATTCAAACAATACCAAGTCCTAAAGCAAAATCCATTCTGGTGGACTCACCAACGACACGACGGAAAACTCTGGAACTTGAACAATTACAGAACAGACATGATACAGGCTCTTGGCGGGGTTGAAGGTATTCTTGAACACACTTTATTCAAAGGAACCTACTTCCCAACATGGGAGGGTTTGTTTTGGGAGAAAGCATCCGGATTTGAAGAGTCCATGAAGTACAAAAAACTCACCAATGCCCAGAGATCTGGTTTGAATCAGATTCCCAACCGACGATTCACTCTATGGTGGTCCCCGACGATTAACAGAGCCAACGTGTACGTCGGTTTCCAAGTCCAATTAGATCTGACAGGAGTTTTCATGCACGGTAAAATCCCCACACTCAAAATCTCTCTTATACAAATCTTCCGAGCTCACTTGTGGCAAAAGGTCCACGAGTCCATTGTGATGGATCTCTGTCAAGTGTTCGATCAGGAGTTAGACGCCCTTGAAATTGAGACGGTCCAGAAGGAAACTATTCATCCAAGAAAGTCTTATAAGATGAATTCTTCCTGTGCAGATATTCTGTTGTTCTCTGCTTCCAAGTGGAATGTTTCACGTCCTTCTCTGCTTGCCGATTCAAAAGACTTAATGGCCAACTCAACAACGCAGAAGTACTGGGTTGATGTTCAACTGAGGTGGGGTGACTATGATTCCCACGATATTGAACGATATGCGAGAGCTAAATACCTCGATTACACAACTGACAACATGTCAATCTATCCATCTCCAACCGGATTGCTGATCGCCATCGACCTCGCATATAATCTACACAGCGCCTACGGAAACTGGTTCCCAGGAAGTAAATCTCTGATTCAACAAGCTATGGCTAAGATAATGAAAGCAAATCCAGCTTTATATGTCCTACGAGAACGTATCAGAAAAGGCTTACAGCTGTATTCATCAGAACCGACAGAACCGTATCTTTCGTCTCAAAACTACGGCGAGCTTTTCTCTAATCAAATTATCTGGTTCGTCGACGATACAAATGTCTATCGTGTAACAATTCACAAAACTTTCGAGGGTAATCTGACTACGAAACCTATCAACGGCGCAATTTTCATATTCAATCCAAGAACCGGTCAGCTCTTCTTGAAGATCATCCACACATCAGTTTGGGCAGGACAGAAACGTCTTGGTCAGCTGGCAAAGTGGAAAACTGCTGAGGAAGTTGCAGCTCTAATTCGTTCACTGCCAGTTGAAGAACAGCCGAAACAGATCATCGTCACAAGGAAAGGAATGTTAGATCCCCTTGAAGTCCACTTGCTCGACTTTCCAAATATCGTCATCAAAGGCTCGGAACTTCAACTTCCATTCCAGGCTTGTCTGAAAGTAGAGAAGTTTGGCGACCTTATTCTCAAAGCTACAGAACCGCAGATGGTGTTGTTCAACCTCTTCGATGATTGGTTAAAGACGATTTCATCCTACACAGCATTCTCGCGCCTAGTTCTCATTTTGAGGGCACTTCACGTCAATACTGAACGAACGAAGGTAGTACTCAAACCTGACAAGACTACCATTACTGAACCTCATCACATTTGGCCAACACTGACTGATGACGAATGGCTTAAAGTTGAAGTTCAGCTCAAAGACTTAATCCTTGCTGATTATGGCAAGAAAAATAACGTTAATGTTGCATCCCTCACACAGTCAGAGATTCGGGATATTATTTTAGGTATGGAAATTAGTGCTCCGTCTGCACAACGGCAGCAAATTGCGGAAATTGAAAAGCAGACTATGGAACAGTCTCAGTTAACCGCTACAACTACTAGAACTGTTAATAAACACGGAGATGAGATAATCACAGCAACCACCTCAAATTACGAAGCGCAGACGTTTGCTTCAAAGACGGAATGGCGAGTGAGAGCAATCTCAGCCACAAATCTTCATCTCAGGACAAATCACATATATGTTTCATCAGATGACATAAAGGAAACAGGATTCACTTACATCCTACCGAAAAATGTGCTCAAGAAGTTTGTCACCATCTCGGACTTGCGAGCCCAGATCGCAGGATACTTGTATGGTAGCAGTCCCCCTGATAATCCTCAAGTAAAGGAAATTCGTTGTATAGTAATGGCTCCGCAATGGGGAACTCACCAAACGGTTCATCTCCCGAACTCGCTACCAGCTCATCAGTATCTCCAGGAAATGGAGCCTCTTGGTTGGATACACACGCAACCTAATGAACTACCCCAACTTTCTCCTCAAGATGTAACAACTCATGCTAAAATAATAGTGGATCAAAGTCAAAATCCAAATCCAAATGAAACAACTTGGGATGGGGAGAAGACCATTGTAATCACCTGTAGTTTCACCCCTGGCTCGTGTTCCCTCACAGCTTACAAACTGACTCCGAGTGGTATCGAATGGGGCAAGCAGAACACAGACAAAGGGAATAACCCCAAAGGTTACCTTCCTAGTCACTATGAGAAAGTGCAAATGTTACTTTCTGATCGTTTCCTCGGTTTCTTCATGGTACCAACCCAGGGATCGTGGAACTATAATTTCATGGGCGTAAGGCACGAACCCAATATGAAATACGAATTGCAGTTGGCCAATCCAAAAGAATTCTACCATGAGGTGCATCGCCCTGCTCATTTCTTGAATTTTGCGAGTCTAGAGGATGGCGATGGTGTGGGAGCCGATCGCGAAGATATGTACGCGTAAAGTGAAAATAATACCAAGTAGGTTCCAGTATGACTAAACTTTTGTATAGTTAAACTACTAGGAGCCAAAGTGGACTGACTCAAAAAGTTTTAATTTTTGATTAAATTGACCTTTGCCTGGAATGTAATTTACTTATTTACCGTCAACCATATATTTTATTGAATCATGTGAAAGCGTCCAGGAATAAAATTATATAAAGAATAACCAATTTGTCTTTGGTATTAAATAAAAATTATTTAATACCAAAGACAAATTGGTTATTCTTTATATAATTTTATTCCTTTTGCTCAAGTTTTAACATTTTGGCCTTTAGTAAAAAAATGTCTCAGATGCCTAATAGCTGAATCTGAAAATACTTAAAAAATGTTATCGTCATTTAAATTACTGAAAATATGAGAATAATAACTAGATAAATATCATTTGGAATTGACATATAAATTACAAATAATCGAATACGATTTAGGAGTCAACTGCAAATGGTCTTTATCCAGTTGTCATTCTCATGTCTCCATGTACACTATTTCATGTGACTATTTCTTAAAGTTTTACTTCTTAAAATGTAATTTTATCCAATTTGGGTCTTAAGGATTCGGTTCATTTGGAGTTGTTTTGGTCGAATGTCTAAACACTGTGAATAATATTTATTCTGTTTAAATGTTACGCATAAGAGAATTGCGTTGATGCATTAATACAATATTCCATTCTATAACTTTTTATAACATTCCCTAGTTAAGTTTTTTTTATAACAAAAAAAAAATGTTAGTACGTGCCAGCCCTATGCATCGTCCATGTATTTCGGTTAGTTCACGCAGCTTTCCCGTGTAAGCTGAGTTGTAGATGGCGCTGGGTGGCATGTAAACCTGAATTTGTTAGCAAAGCCATGGCAGATATACAGGCAGGCTCTGTTTTTGTACCATTTTTATTTAATAGAAAGATTTTTGACAAATTATTTTAACTCTAAATTATGGGGTAAATTAAGAAGGAAAAAGACCCCCAAAAATAAAAGATAATCAAGAACACGAGAATAGTGAAAAAGAAAAAAGAAAGCGGAAGCCGGTGTATAGCTCCTGGATGTACTTCGGGTTATGATTCTAATCCTATGAAATTTTATGTTTTTCTTGTGCCAAAAGGCGAGGAAAATGTCAAGCTATGGCAGAAAGCAATACGACGCGACGATATAATTTTAAAACCGGATCATAAAGTTTTTCAGTTGCATTTTGCTCCGAAAGATATTTACTTGGAACGAGAAGTAAAAGGAGCTGATGGAAGAACTGTCCTCGGAGTAGTAAGTTTATTGTATTTATTTTTTACTTAAAAATTTATGTAATTTATTTTGTTTAGTTTCTTTTTTTTCACATAAACTTATTTTAAAGTAAGCCAAATATTGTATTTCTAAATTTATTTTTTAATTGGATTTAGAGGTTATAAGTATGTATTTTGTACGAGGAATTTATTTTTACTTATATATTTTGCCAATTCATATTGAACAAATATATAAATGAAAATAGAAACTACATATTCAGCTTCTAAATGAAATTTAATAATAAAATTGAAAATAAAATATTTAGTTTACTTTCAAATAATTTTAAATTAAAAGAAAAACTAAATATTGTATTTATAATTTTATAACTGAATTGGATTTAGAGAATGAATACGTAGTGTCAATTTAAATTAAAAAAGTATATAATAGAAAAAGACACGTATTCAGCCTCTAAATCTAATTTAATAATAAAATTATAAATATACAATATTTATTTATTTTTAAAAATTTTTAATTATTTTAAAGTAAACTAAATATTGAATTTCTAATTTTATTATTAAATTGCATTAAGAGGTTAAACATGTAGTGTCTATTTTTATTGATATATTTGTTCAAGTTAAATTGACAAAATATATAAGTAAAAATAAACTCCGCGTATAAAATACATACTTAACCTCTAAATCCAATGAAAAAAAAATTAGAAATACAATATTTAGTTTACTTTAAAATAAGTTTGTGATAAAAAGAAACTAAACAAATTAAATTGTATAAGTTTTTTAATGAAAAATAAATACAATAAACTTACTATACTCCGATGACAGTTCTTCCATCATCTGCTTTTACTTCTCGTTCCAGCCAAATACATCTTTCGGAGAAAAATGCAACTGAAAAACTTTATGATCCGGTTTTAAAATTATATCGTCGCGTCGGATTGCTTTCTGCCATAGTTTGACATTTTCCTCACCTTTTGGCACAAGAATAACATAAAATTTCATAGGATTAGAATCATAACCCGAAGTACATCCCGGAGCTATACAACGGTTTCCGCTTTTTTTTATTTCTTTTCCACTATTCCCGTATTCTTGATTTTCTTTTCTTTTGGGAGGTCTTTTTCCTTCTTAATTTTCGCCATAATTTAGAATTGAAATCATTTGTCAAAACACTTACTATTAAATAAAAATTTTAAAAAAACAGTGCCTGTCTGTACATCTGCCATGGTTTTGTTAACAAATTCAGGTTTACATGCCACCCAGCGCCACCTACAACTCAGCTTACGCCAAGAAGCTGCGTGAATTAACGTCAATGCATAGGGCTGGTACGTGCGTTATGTGAACAAAATAGTAAAACTAAGTGGATTATGCTATCAATTTATAATATATTTCTAGCAATCCCATAAAGAAACGTTAGGAACTCGAAATTTTGAAACAAAAATGGTCAAATCTTGCAATATCCGTAACTTTAATGTTTCAAGAAGCATTTTTAATGTTATTGTTACTTTTATCCCACATTATAAGTAATAGATATCTTCAAAGCTAATTTAAGCATGGATTTCAAAATTTTAATTTGGAAATCGTGTAGACGCTTGTGTTTCTTTTCATCAAAACCATGGAGAATAGACATAAGGAGACCAAAGTAATGTAACGAAAAATGAGTATATTTTTTTGCGAAGTACATGCGCCTGAACTTCCCTTGCGTGCCGCTAGTATGAACATATGTACAAAAAATATGGCCACCATAAAAGGCAATATTTGTACATATCTTCATACTAGCGCCACGCACGGTAAGTTCCGGCGCGTGTACTTCGCGAAAAAACGTGCTCATTTTTCGTGAAGTCATTGCACAGGGACTTTGGTCTTCTTATGTCTATTCTCCATGATCAAAACATTAAAAAATCTATTTAAGGGTGTTGGTTAAATCCGAATTGGAATTTTTTTTATAGGTACGGCACTGACTCAATATATATTTTTTCCCAAGTATTTGAGAACGAAAGAAACAAAAACTTGTCAAATATCCGGGGTTTTGCGAGATCCTCGGATCAATGAAATTTAGAGGAATGAAGCCTTTTGCTGAGGCAATCATTTTTTTACGGAAATTATAAATTTTTCGATATTGGATAGCAGAAGACAACATTTGAACGGCGAGAACCGTTCGCAAATTTATTTTTTTACTCACAATTCTGACATCACAGAAGCATTCTCAGAAGCTATCACGTATTCGAAGACCAACGACTTGATGATGTGAACCTCAATTTTGCGAAACACGTCGCGAAATGGAGAAAACTAAGTACAAAATTGAGATGTCCTGTGTATGTGAATACCATAAGACTGTAGTTTAAAGCAGCAAACCAAACACGGCATGCAGACCACCTGTCAAATTCGCGCACCAATGCTCTGAAGTCCGAACCACACATTAGGTATTTTCACTTCAACCAACAGCCAACTTCGCTTCGTTGAATACTGAGGGGGAAAACATTGGACCAAATGCATGGGATTTGATCCATTTTTGCCCTATTTTGTTAATATCTTCCTAAAAACTAATTTTTCATATGTAATTGCATTGGGAAATTAGTTTCTATTTTTTAATCACTGTTTAGTGAAATAATAAAATGACAACAATTATTATTTATTACAACGATATAACATAAAGTTTTGTCCCATATAAATTACAATATTACAAAATTTTCAACATTGATAATTCCAGCATTACAAAACTGGCAAGTCTTCACTTTTCCTTATAAATTATAAATTTATCAAATCACCCAGCAATAAATTTCAAAACCATCAATTTCGAATTTTGAAATTTCGGAATTAGGCTCTCTGAAAATTTATTTATAAATTCCAAGTTTATCAAGTCGCCCAACTATAAATTGCAATACTACAAAATGTTACATACTGATAATTTCAATATTACAAAACTGGCAAGTGTCCACATTTCTTTATAAATTAAAAAACTTGTAAAGTCACCCAGCAATAAATTCCAAAACCATCAATTTCGAATTCTGAAATTTCCAAATTAGGCCCTCTGAAAATTTATTTATAAATTCCAAGTTTATCAAGTAGCCCAACTGTTATTTTTTAAATTACAAAATTTTCCACATTGATAATTACAACATTACAGACTTGGCAAATGTCCACATTTCTTTTTATAAATTAAAAAATGTATTAAGTCACCCAGCAATAAATTCCAAAACCATCTATTTCGAATTCTCAAATTTCCAAATTAGGCCCTCTGCAAAATTATTTATAAATTCCAAGCTTATTAAGTCGCCCGAGTATAAATCGCGATATTGCAAAGTTTTTCACATTGATAATTCCAATATTTAAAAAATGGTAAGTCTTCACATTTCTTTATATATAAAAAATTTCGCAGTTCGACAAGCAATAGGTTTCAAAACTACTTATATAAAATCTAGTTATTTGTAAAATTATGACCATTTTTTGCTGATAAATATGAATATTTTTTTAAAAGGGTAGAGCAACAAAAATCTTTTTTGTGGCAAGCTGTTGGAGGGCAGGGGTGCTAAAAAATTCCCATTATGCTCCAATAAATTATCAATTAAATGAAAAACATGAATAAAATCAATAAAACGGATAAAATCAATAAAAACAATAAAATCAGTGAAACCAGTATAAACTTTATTTGATTGATTTGATTTATTTGATAGATGTTGTTCGTTTTATTGATAATAAATTGATTTTTTTTATTTCAGTGATTTCATTCAATTTATTGATTTTATTGATTCATTTGATTGTATTGTTTGATTAAAAAATCGAATATGTATATTGATTTTCTTTATTTTATTAAAAAATACAGTCAATTAATTTATTTTATTGATATTATGGATTTTTTTATTGTATTGATTTTATTGTTTTTAGTGATTTTATTCAATTGATCGATTTTATTGATTTATTTCATTGTATTTTTTAATAAACTAAAGAAAATCAATATAAATATTCGATTTTTCGATTAAAAAATACAATCAAATGAATAAATAAAATCAATAATTCGAATTAAATGACTAAAATCGATAAAATAAATTTATTAACAACAAAATCAATATAATAAACAACATCAATAAAATCAAAATTTTACTGATTTTAGAGATTTTATTCAATTGATTGTTCTTATTACTTTGATTTAATCTATTGATTTCGTTGATTTGATCGATTTGGTTCAATTTATTGATTTTTTTATTGTAAATATTTGACTTTTTTTATTAATTTAATTTAATTATTTAGTGATTTAATTTAATTTATTGATTTTATTGATATTATATATTTTCTTATTGTTTTGATTTCATTGATGTTGTTCATTTTTTTGATGTTATTGATAATAATTTTATTTTATTGTTTTTAGTGATTTGATTGATTTTTTTTATTAAAAAATATAATCGTATAAATCAATAAAATCAATAAATTGAATAAAATAAATAAAATCGATACAATCAAATTATTACCAATAAAATAAAGAAATGAACAACATCAATAAAATCAGTAAACTCAATAAAATCAATAAAATTTATTGCTGAGTGACTAGATAAATTTATGGTTTATAAAGAAAAGTGAACGCGTGCCAGTTCTATAATATTGGAATTATCAGTGTGGAAAATTTTGCGGGGAGATTACGATATCTGTGGCGACAAAGTTTTAATGTGGATTCCTATACGATCTTTGGCGAGAAACACTAATCTGAAATTTTTAAATCGATATCTCGAATAGTTTTCGAGATACCGATTTTTTATGTTAAAATTATTGACTTTTGTTTTTGATTACAATCATTTCTGAATATCGATTTCGATGGGATTTCTTGCGAGAAATACGGATCTGAAATTTTTAAATCGATATCTCGAATAGTTTTCGAGATGTATCGATTTTTATGGTGAAATTATTGACTGTTATTTTCAATTAATATAATTTCTGAATATCAATTTCGATGAAACACGGATGTGAAATTTTTAAATCGATATATGTAATAGCTTTCGAGATATCTATTTTTTTCTGTTAAATTGAATAATCGAATAATACAGGTCTCACCCCTATCCCTTTACAATTTCTAGTGGGGTAAGTGAAGGCACTCCTGTGACTGGTCGCAGAAATAATGAAAGGTCACACCCCTACCCCTTTCCCAACGTCTCGCGGGGGCGGGAAGGCACCCCTGTGACTGGTCACAGAAATAATGAAAGGTCACACCCCTACCCCTTTTCCAACGCTTCGTGGGGGCGGAAAGGCTTTAAAAAATCCCATATCGGAATGAACTTTAAGAAATTATATACATTAGATTTTTTTAAATCGATATATCTCGAAAACTATTCGAGATATCGATATAGAAATTTCAGATCCGTGTTTCTCGCAAAAAATCCCATCGAAATCGATATTCAGAAATTATTTTAATCAAAAACAAAAGTCAATAATTTTACAATAAAAAATCGATATTTTGAAAACTACTCGAAATATCGATTTAAAAATTTCAGATTC
The DNA here is from genome assembly GCA_932066315.1 of Andricus coriarius. NCBI lineage: Eukaryota > Metazoa > Arthropoda > Insecta > Hymenoptera > Cynipidae > Andricus > Andricus coriarius. The sequence continues at coordinate 5,265 of CAKNWT010287392.1, read as the reverse complement.
GTGTTTCTCGCCAAAAATACTATAGGAATCAGCTTTAAAACGTTGTCGCCACGGATATCGTAATCTTGCCAATTTTGCAATATCGTAATTTGTACCTACGCGACTTTAGAAGCTTGGTATTTATAAATAATTTTTCAGAGGGCCTAATTTGGAAATTTCAGAATTCGAAATTGATGGTTTTGGAATTTATTGCTGGGTGACTAATTACATTTTTTAATTTACAAAGAAATGTGGAAACTTGCCAGTTTTTTAATGTTGTAATTTTCAATGTGGAAAATTTTGTAATTTAAAAATAACAGCTGGGCGACTTGATAAACTTGGAATTTATAATAGTATATTGCATTACAAGTGGTAGGCGATGGCCTTTTCGTGACAAGTGCAGTGTTTTTAGGACGAGTCGTAGGTGAGGGCACCGAAGGTGCCCGAACCGAAGACGAGTCTGAAAACACTGCACGAGTCAAGAAAAGGGCCTACCACGTGACATGCACGATACTTTTTACAACAAGACAGCATTCAGAAATAAGGTTATAAAAGCAAGTAGCCTCTCCGCCGCTAGATGCGCTATAGTTGCTCAAGTCAAAGTTGCGGGTAAATTTAAATTGTATAAATGAAAATTACTTTTTTAATACAAATTACTAATAAAAGTTTATAGTTTACTCATAGAGAAATGTCATCAATTTGAAAAGACAAAAATTAATATTGTAAGTACTGATTAGTTTGTATAGCGTATATATTTCTGCACGGTAAGTCGCGAGACGAGGGTGCTTCAGTTGTCGCTGAAAACATCAACCTATTTCCGTCTTTTTCTAACTATCTTCCTTTCACTTATTGTGAAAATGTGGAATGCTTACGAAAAGAGGCCTTTTCGTAAGCATTCCTCATTTCGTGCGTTCTTTATTCGCATCGCTCGAAATGTGCCACATTACACACAGATCATATGTACGAAAACACGCCATTTTCATGATAGTGTTGTAAAAATGAATTTTCAGAGGGCATAATTTGGAAATTTCAGAATTCGAAATTGATGGTTTTGGAATTTATTGCTGGGTGACTTGATAAATTTTTTAATTTATAAAGAAATGTGGACACTTGCCAGTTTTGAAATATTGGAATTATCAGTGTGTAAAATTTTGTAGTATTGCAATTTATAGTAGGGCGACTTGATAAACTGTACTAACTGTTCCTGGGATGTTTAGGAGGATGCTATGGGAAGTGAACACTACCCGGTTGTCGCAAGCCTCGGAGTGTTTATTCCCACTTCACCCTTCTTCTCACACAAATACAAACTTAAAAGAATTAATTGGTCTAACTTTTCTAATAGCTTATCTGATTTTGTGAAAGACAATGAAGCAACATTCAAAGGCACATCCCAGGATCCCCTCTCCAGTTATAATCGGTTCATTGAAGGAGTCGACAAGGCAGTTATTTCTGCCTGTCCACCTCCCCCCTGTTAGACATTCTAACAGGAATTTCACCCACCGAAATAATAAACGATTTGTGCCAGCTCCCTGGTGGGACGAAGCATGCGACCAAGCTGTCGCTGAAAGAAAGCGAACAACCAGAGCCTTCAGGCGTAGCAAAACTTATCCTAATTATTTAGAAATGAAAAAAGCGGAGGCGAAAGCCAAACGCTCCTTTAACCATTCACGAAGAAATACCTTTCGGAAATTCTGTGATTCACTGGATAGAATGACTCCCATATCAAGAGTCTGGAGAGTCGTTAAATGTTTTAAAAACAGACTTACTCAACCGGTCGTGGCCTCGTGTTCGGCAGACCGAGAGGTCATAGCCAATCTACACCTTTTGGTTGATGAATTATTTCCACCGACAGTTTTCTATGACAAATTCCCTACAGACTTTAGACGCAAGGAATTTCTCGAGGCGCCTTTTTCTGAAGCGGAAATGGAAATAGCGTTATCCTCGCTCAAAATTAAATCTTCCCCCGGACTTGATAAAGTTGACTGCAATATCTTACAACGACTCCCCAAAGCTGCAAGGTCGACCCTTCTCGAAATCTACAATAATATATTAAGCTCCGGGCTATTCCCCTCTTCATGGAATAACTTTCTGGTAATTTTCATTCCGAAATCGACTCCTGGTAAATTTCGGCCCATTTCGCTCGCGTCTTGGCTCTTTAAACTTATGGAAAAACTTGTATACAATAGACTTATCTGGCATCTGGAACACAACAGGATTTTATCCCCTCCACAATTTGGTTTCAGGAAGGGTCGATCTTGCGCCGACAATTTGGCTATACTGGCAACAGAAGTCTGGAAAGGCTTCGCCAATAAAGAGGTCACGGCCGGTCTATTTCTGGATTTCAAGGGTGCCTTCCCGAGCGTCATCCCTCAGATTCTGGTGGAAGACCTTTGAGAGTTAGGCATTCCTGAACCCATTGCTAGATTCGTGTACAATTCCACTGCATGTAAAAATATTTTTTTCCAAATCAATGGCGAACTAGTAGGCCCAAGAACTAGCACGGTGGGCCTGCCACAGGAAAGTATACTCAGTCCAATTCTCTTTCCAATATATACAAGAAAAATATATTATCTCATCCCTAATGACTGCATTATAATTGAATTTGCGGACGATATAGCTATCCTCTGCAGAACCAAGGATCCTGAACAATATGTCGCTTCTCTTCAAAGATGCGCAGACATTCTTTAAGACTTTCTGGTCCAAAGAGGCCTCGAAATCTGCCCAAAGAAGACTAGACCAGTTCTTTTTTCAAAATTTAATTTAGATTTCAGTAGCGATTCGCTTTCTCTTACCTTAAGTAACATTCGTATTTATCCCTCAGAAATTGTAAAATTCCTAGGAATAATACTGGACTACCAACTTTCCTTTGACGCCCACTTTGCTTATCTAACCGAAAAATGCCGTAAGATTTTAAATATCTTTAGAGTTCTCAGGGGTGTCTGGTGGGGAGCTGATCCATGCGTTCTTTTAAGAATATATGATGCACTCATCAGAAGCTGTATAGATTACGGCTCTCACATTTTTACGTTTAAACATAAAAAATTTTTTGATAAACTAGAAAAAGTTCGCAATCAGGCTTTAAGACTAGCTATAGGTTATAAAAACAGCACTCCGATAAACGTCATGCTAGCAGCAACTTGTGAACCTCCGCTAAAGAAACGCTTTTGTTTTTTGGCAAAAAGATATATTCTAAGATCATTTTCTATTCTCAACCATCCCCTACCGGACAGCCTCGAGGAACTTTGGAACTCTACAAACCGAACGAACAGATATCGTATCAGAGACATTTTTGTTCTCTTCAGAGCTTTCGATAGAGTTGCCAATTTTAAACATTAGATTCGCAGGTCATTTGTTCACCCCTATTTTGAATTTCCGTATACTGATAATTTATTTTCACCCCAGATTGAGCTTGGTTTGGGTCGCCTATGTCAGGATAGCCCAGATCCAGAGGCTCTTTTACAAGACTTTGCAGATCACAAGTTTCAGGACTTTGTCTATTTTTATACAGATGGTTCCAGATCGGAGACGGATGAAACCGCAGGTTTCGCATTTGTATGCCCTTCGACAGAAACCACCTGCTCTTGGAAAATCTTTAAATTTGCTACAATTTTCTCCATTGAAGCGTACGCCATTCTGTACACTCTTGATTACATTATTAAAAATAACATCACTAAATCAGTTATCTTTTCAGACTCCTTAAGCGTCATTAATAGCGTAGCAGCTGTATGCCCCAACAAAATAAAATCTTGCATCATTTTTGTAATCAGAAATAGACTGGCGACTCTGACCAAGCTCAATCGCACAGTAATGCTAGTTTGGATCCCTGGACACAAGGGAATCCGAGGAAATGAGCATGCCGACCTGGCCGTTAAGTCAGCGGCTGCTGACGGCGCTCTTCTTCGCGTTTCTTTACCCAATTCTGACTTCTTTGGTTCCGCTCGAAAATCTCTTCTAGATAGCTGTAGGGATTATTATACTAAGGTTGGAGAAAACAAGGGCGTGCATTACACCCAACGCTTCTACCAACATAGGCAAAAACCTTGGTTTGCCTCCTTCATTGCACCAAGAGAGTGGACAGTCTCTCTCTGTCGCATGAGGAGCAATCACTAATCGCTTAATGCTAGTTTAGCTCAAAAAAACATTGTAAATTCAAGCCAGTGTACTTGCAATCCTGATATTGAGGAAGATTTGGATCACATCCTGTGGGCCTGTCCCCGTTTCGACAACATACGTGGCACCCTCATCACAGGCCTCTCTAAAGCCTTAAAATGTCCTCTCCCCTTCAGTAGTTACCAGTTTTTAGCTAATCCCTCCCTGCGAGTTGTCTCACACGTGTTTAAATTTCTGAAAAATGCAAACCTAAAAATTTGACAGAATAAATAATCATAAAATCGATTAAAGAACATTTTCGTTCTTTCAAAAATTATAAATTTGCCGCCCGCGTACACTAGCGCATAAGCAGTGGTGTCGAGGCACGGGTGTCACCAGTTGCGCATGTAGCGTGCTCGAGATGCCCGCCCCTGGACGCCACTGTGCATGGGCCATTGCTTTTCTCTCCCCGATGGGAGAGAACCTTTCCGTTCATTTCAGATTATACCACTGGGTAATATTAAATCCCAACACTAGTTCGTGACCGTATATACAAGGCTGCTGAAGCAAGTATGGTGTCAACGTAGATCAGCCATTGGCTGTTCTTAAAGAAGAAGAAAGAACATCAGGCTCTTCCCGAATGTCACTGTTTCTAGGTTATGTCTATTTTATTTTTCATGCGCGAAATGTCAGTGGAATAAAGTGAAACTATTTATCTTGTTTTTCTTTGGATAATCCTTAAGGAAGGTAAGAGAAATA
>CAKNWT010287384.1:0-13504 GCA_932066315.1 Andricus coriarius | reverse complement strand
GGTATAGTTCTGACAGCTGATGATGGGACGACATTGATAACCAATTTTATTGCAAATATAAAAGCGAATATCAGTTTATCCGACGCCATTTTGTACGTACTTCAGAGTATAATCACTTGTGTCTGATTTAAGAATCACTAACTTGGAAACTGGCTGATTTCTTTAGCTAATTACAAAGTAAATATAAAACTCTGATAAATGTGACAAGCTTTTATAAAATATGTTATCAAATGTGTTTATCAGCGTTTAAATAAACCTTTAGTTAACGTGTCGCTTTTGTCTTAAATTAAGTGAAGGTCAAGAAATATTCTAAAAGATCATAAAATACTGGTATTAAACGAGGAAAAACCTTTTGTTACGAATTCATCCAGACTAATTGAAACATACATGGAATTGTAAAATTAAGTTTTTTTTTGAAAAACATTGCATACAGTACATGTGTTTTTTCACGGTATACTATGGAAATTCCATCTGAAACACTTTGTTTTCGATAAAAGTCTTATTTTTAAAATACAATAATGCTTTTAAAATAAAAAAAACAATGGTAAAAACACTTTTATGTAAAATTTAAAATGAATCTTTATAAGCCTCCCTACTCATTGGAGTTATAATTTTGGCACCAGGTGTCGAAATGGTCGATGACCATTCCCAATACATGTCTCGTAAAGCGAATATTCCATGCATGCATTACAAATAGTATATTGTGCTACAAGTTGAAAAATCGTCGCTTTTTCAAGGTGTGGGACACGATACTTTTTCTATAATTTGTGTAAAAAGTGCTAGTTTTTGTTCACCTGTATTTTGTGTAAAAAGAGGGCGATTTTTAGTCGATTGACGCAACACGAACAATGGCAATTATCAAAACCATTGCAATAATATGGCCGTAACAATAAGCTGGTAAGAATGTTTGGTTAGAATGCCACTAACCAAATTTCCGATCTTCCGCGAAAAAACCAAGCACAGTATGTTCTAAGAAACTGACGGTGTTTTTTTGCTTTCGCCAAGCAATTTCGTCCATATCCATAGAAGCGATTAAGCCATTGACAATCAACAACTTTTTGGACATTGATTTTTAGGTTAGGAACGAGAGTCGGAAAATACAATGAAGTTGCCTGCGCACGAGCTCACCCGAGGTAGCACGAACACACGCGGAGTAACACGAAGTAGTTTGCACTTCATTTACTTTTTTCACTGTGCCTAACTTTTGTCACTGCATTCATTTACTTTTCTCACTGCATCCGTCCACTTTTTTCACTGTTGCCCGGAAAGCTCGGCACTGCGCATGCGTCACGTCATCGACCAAAAATCGGTCACTTTTTTCACCAAAAACAGGTGGAAAAACTGGCACTTTTTCGCAAATTATAGAAAAAAAAGTATTTTTAACAATTCCTAATAAAATGAGATAATAGGAACAAAAGAATGTCACTCGATGGCCAGCAATGCTGAACATTAGTTTTATTTATGTTGTTGTTAGGTTGTTCACTGTGAAAATTACAGATCTGTTTTTTAGGGTATAATTTTTTGCGTATCCTTTTTTTGAATAGAATTACTTCATACTGCTATTTTCAATGCGAGACAAGTGAATCTAAATTAACACCAGTGGTTTCATTTTAGTACTACTCGAGACTATTTTTTCTAAGTCTTACTGCATTACCTAAAATTAGCCCTAAAATAATAGTTTTTTTACAGTGCTTCATTAAAATTGAATTTTATTGGTTATCAGATTGACACTTACATACTTTGATATATACAAATATAAATTGCACTATAAAAATAGCTGGAGTTTGTCTAGATCAATTTGATAAACAATTTTAGAGACCGTAAATACATACGGTGCATTTGATCCCAAGGTTCGGCTTACTATAGAACCCTATTTTGACACTTTCGTAATTTCGACTAAAACCAATTTCATGGACACGGTCTCCTGTAGAATTAACGCTCAACCCACTTTCAAGTTCAATTCGAGTAATACTTCTTCCAAGCTGGCCGTTAATAACCGCCTCAAGCACAGTGCCACCAACGCCCACGCACCAAAGTCCAATTGTGGATTGGGCGCTCCACGTACATGTTACAAGCAGGTACAACCAATGTTATAAGAAATATAAAAGCGCAGATCACTTTAAGCCACGCCATTTTTTACGTTCACCAGTGTAAAATCTCTTGTGTCTAGTCTAAGAACCAATATTTGAAATAGTCTGAAACTCTTTTGTTAATTAGAAAGTTAATATGCGGAAATCATTTTGCTTATCTCCGTTTAAATAAGCCGGCATTTGAGTGGAGGTATCTAAGCCTTTTCAGAAGTTTCACAATACTGAATTCTATCATTGTTTCAATGAGGCTGAAAATGTTACGCAGTCGCGTTCTTTTATTAATCTTTTCTATTCGTCACTTTTCTCATTTCTATAACTTATTTATTCCGCAATATTGGATCAAATAATTGAAATTATAGATTTGGACTCAAAAATTGAAATCAGAGACGCCAAAAACACCGTAATAACAATTTTGAGCCAAATCGGTTTGTTCTAAATCAGCGACCATACAATTCCTGAAATAGCAATTTTTATCCTTATCCGTTTTGTTTATATAGTTACGATGCAGCAACTTGAAAACCATTAAAATGTTTTTATGTTTTTTAATAAAGAAATGTTTTCAGCCTAATTAGTGTTGTTTTTACAGTTTTGATTCGCCACTTTGAATTTTTAAATTTTAACCTAAGATTCGTGTCCGTGCGGAAAAACCACTTTGCGCACACTTCACATGCATGAAAAGACATACTTTCGGTCCAGGCTGGAGAAAAAAGTTTCTATGTCAAATTTGATTGAACACTAGTCTTATTCACATTGTTGTTAGCTTGTTTGAATACAATTGAATATTATTGATTATCAGATTCACACTTACATTCTTTGATATATACAAATATAAATTGCACAATAACAATAGTTTATGCTGGAGTTTGTCCAGATCAATTTGATAAACATTTGAATTAAGAAAACCCGTACAACCTTACGAAGTAGTCGATCGAACGGTATGGTTTACTCCAGAACCTTATGATGACACTTTCGCGATTTGGACCAAATCCTATTTCATGGATACGTTCTCCTGTAGATTTACGTCCTAACAAACTTTGAACTTCAAATCGAGTAATTCTTTTTCTATGTGGGCTTGTTATTCTGAGCTGATACACACTGACACCATCGTCAGTATCTGGTATAGGCCTCGCATGTACTGGGAAGGTGCCTAAATTTCGTTCGCCTGGAACTGGTTTACCAAACTGAATAAAACCGTGATAGGCGCCAACATCTATAATTTCTGATTCAACTCTTATAGATGTTAATGGTGCAGGGCTGAAAGTTGATGATGGAACCACATAGATAAAGAATTTTGTAGCAAATATAAAAGCGAATATTAGTTTTGACGAAGCCATGATTTACGTATGTAAAACACTTGTGTCTGACCTAAGAATAACTGAATTTGAAATATTCTGAACCCCTTTTTTAACTAAAAATTCAATATGAAAATCTGATTAGAGTGACAAGCGTTTATACAATCTATTATCGAATTTGCTTGTCAGCGCTTAAATAAGCCTTCAGTTGACGTGCGATATTCGTTTTCAATACGAGAAATGTTTGAACATATAAAATATTTTTGATGAGACGATTAAACCACTTGACGAGAGAGGGACCATATATTTTCTTGGAATGATTTACGAAAAAAAGGTTGCAAAAATGCAATAATTTGTGTTAGATGTTCATCATCTCTGAGAGTTATTCAAAAAATAAATTTGAATTAAATAATACTATTCTAATTTGTAAGGTTCGTGATTTAAACTATGCGCCATTCAATGAACAGTTTGTATTGATTATTTGAAGTAAACGATGACTAAACAAAAATATGTTTGATTAAAAATATTCGAATACGAAAAAGTCGATTGTTAAGCAGTAATTGAGTGGTTGAATAATAAAATTTAGTAATATTTTATCATGATACACTCAGAAGAATATTTTCCTTGAATAAAAGAAAACGTTTCTTTAACAAATTAAATTTATTTAACAAAAAATAAATTTAAAACGAACTAAAATCATTTTTAATTGAAGAGCAATTATTATTGGAACAAAAGAACATTTATCTGCACCAATTAAACTTCTTTGCATCACAGAAACTTTTCATTTACTGAGAGCCAATGAATATTTTCCCCTGAATGAAACAATCTTTTTTTATTAGTGTACTAATGAAATAGTAAACAACTCGTAAGCTTACTAATCGCATTCTGAACCTTTTTTGTCGGTTGTTCTCGATATAAAATGGTGTGCGATTATTTTTAGCGTGAATGAAGTAAGGTTAAATAGATTATGTGTGTAAATAATTCTTGTTTTTTTCGATAAAAGAATGAGTAACTCATGAATTCGTATTTTGGCGGAGATGATGTAACCTATTTAGAAGTTTCACAATGCTGCCTTCAGTCATAGTTTAAATAAAGCTGAAAATGTTACGCAATCGCAATATTTTATTAAAATTTTATATTCTTCACGTTTCTCATTACTATAACTTCCTTTTAATTAATATACACTATATCTAAATGATTTCACATATTTTCAGAAAGTAGTTTGCAGTTTTCCACTATCGAATATTAGTAAATGTTTCTACTCGTCACCTCGTCGTCCCGAAAATCGGGTTGAGTAGTCAAATATTTTTAGCAGACCACTAATTTTTAACTAATATTTTGTGGCTCACTGTTTTAAAATTGAATGAGTAGTTTTTATTAATAATAAGTGAGATTATTTCTTCAATTTTATAAGCACTGACTGGTATTATGTCATATTCCGTAAAGTTAGCCTAGAATGACTTGGAAAAGGGGTTAGTTCTTCTTCCAGTTTTTATTCAAAAAAGTATTTATTAGTCACAAGGGCGGATCCACGGGGGGGGGGGGGGGGGGTCCGGTGGGGCCCCGCCCCCCCCCCCCCATAGAAAAATCAAAGTTTTAAATTGTAATGGTTTTTAGCTGCTACATTATTATATTGTATATTAATTTCAGCGAAAACCCCCCCATTGACTGAATTCTGGATCCGCCCCTGATTAGTCATAATATATATTTTTTTAATGAAGAAAATGGCATTTGGTAAATTTCTACTCCTTTAAAAGGGGCTTTCACTTTAAAAAAAAAACATAATTTTTCTCTGAGCTAAGTAAATAAAAAATGTAAAGACTTAAAACACTGAGGCTCTCCGCTCGCAAAATTTGATTTTTTATTTCAGTGAAAAAGTCCCTTGGGTCAAACTAAAACAATAAAAAATATTTCACTTGAATTTAACCTTGATTCAAATTTGTTTCAGTCGCATGCAATCTGAAAAATATTTATTTTTAATTAAAGAAACCGCTCCTTTAATATAATTCTTTTTTTTAAATGAAAAATATATAAAAAATAAAGAAAACTAGTTAAAATTAAATAAAAATGAAAATTAGAACAAAGAAATTTTTTTTCAAACAAAAGAAATATTTTTGAATCAATAGAAATTTGTCAGAATCAAGCAAACTTTCTTTACCTGAGAGCCAATGAATATTTTTCTTTTAATCAAAGAATTTTTTTTCAGAGTGTGAATTCAATGAAGAATTTTTTCGATTAAATGATAGATAGATTGAATCTTCCTAAAGAACAAAAATTTCCACAAAGTGACAAGGATTTGAATTTTGACGACGATTTTTCAACAACAACAAAAAATTAAAAAAGGTTCTTTAAACTTCTATAGTTTTTTATTTAATTTTGATACTCTTCTTTTATTTTCGTTTTCTGATGAGTTTTACTAACAAAGTTTTGCTGATTTGTTTGAAAATATAATAGATCTAGTTTAAAAAAAAATGTCAAGATAAAAGTCCATAAAACTGATAGGATGCCTTGTTTATATCAGCAGAAACTTTTTTAAATATTGGAAAAAAGTGGGGGTTTTTATTTTTCTCCATATTTTTGTACAATTTCTGCTTATATAAGAAAGGTATCCTATCAGCTTTATGCGGGCTAAACCATTTTTGAGGGCAGGCGATCTTTTTTACCTAAAAATATATTTTTGGTTTTTTTTGTAAACGATTCAAGATATTACAAAAGAGCGTGAGGAATTTTTTGTGAAATATTCGAGACGTGCAAACTTGTATTTTAACATTTTTTTACCTTTCGTTGTTTCCAAGAAAAATCTGAAAATCCGATTTTGTGAGAAAAAAATCTCTTGGTCAAAAAAATTGTTACAAATAAACGTAAAAATTCTAATATTCGTAACTTTATGGAAGATTTTTATTTCTCATATTGGAAAAATACTGAGAGATTCTGCGACTTGAAGTGTAGAACTTGCCTGATTTAAAATGGCTCCGATTGATTGCTTTATCATGTGATACCTGATGTAATATACGTTTTAACAGAGACATAACATAATTTTTACAAATTTTGAATAAAATGAGATAAAAGAAATAAAACAATGTCACTCTGTAGCAAACTTCATTATGCATTAGTTTGCTTGGTTACATTTAATTATTTGGTATATTAGGCTGTTTGGTTACAATTGGATTTTTCAGTTCCAGATGGCCATACATTTAGTAAACACAAATAAAAATTTCACAATAAAAACAGTGAATGTTGGAGCATTTCTGGGTCAATTTGATGAGCAATATGACTTAAGACCGTACACCTTTACGGTATAATTAATCCCAAGATTCGGTTTACTCCAGAACCTTAGTTTGACACTATCGTGATTTGGACTAAGTTCCACTTCCTCGACACGTTCTCCTGTAGAATAAATGCCTAACAAACTTATAACTTCAACGCGAGTAATTCTGCTTCCACGCTTGCTGGAAAATTCGGCCTCAATCATAGTGACCATCGCTCAGTTTTTGTGGATTGGACACGGCGCGTACTTGGACGGGTTTGCCAATTAGTCTTTCGCCTGGAAATCTTTGTCCAAAGATGACTACACCGTGATGGGCAGCAACATCTGCAACTCTACTAGATGCTGATGGTGTAGTTCTGACATCTGATGCTGGGACGAGATTGATAACCAATTTTATTACAAATATAAAAGCGAATATCAGTTTATGCGACGCCATTTTTACGTACGTCAGAGTATAATCACTTGTGTCTGCTTTAAGAATCACTAACTTGGAAACTGGCTGACTTCTTTCGCTAATTAAAAAGTAAATATAAAACTCTGATAAATGTGACAAGCTTTTATAAAATATGTTATCAAATGTTTTTATCAGCGATTAAATAAACCTTGAGTTAACGTGTCGCTTTTGTCTTCAATTAACTGAATATCAAGGAATATTTTAAAAGATCATAAAATACTGGTATTAAAAAAGGAAACACCTTTTGTTTCGAATTCATCCAGCATAATTTATTAGAAATTTCATTAATATAATGTTTCGAAATGTGACCGGTTCCCTCATCAGATAACTTTCAACATAGCGGATACTTAGCGACAGATCAAGAAGCTTGTTGCGAAGTTTTCAAAAAAATAAGCAAGCGGCAATATACGTAGGTAGTCGTTAGAAAAGACAATAGTAAAATACATGGTCTTGGGTGCTCACAAATTGAGACCATGTTTTTACTGTCGTTTCACTATTTTTACTATTAGCGACAGATTAGGACGCTTGTTGCGAAGTCAGTCACAAAAAAAAACAAGTGATAATATACGTAAGTAGTCGTTAGAAAAAAAAGTAAAAAACATGGTCTGGATCTGTGAGCACCCAAGACCATGTTTTTCACTATTGTCTTTTCTAATGACTACCTACGTATATTATCATTTTATTTGCTTTTGTGAAAACTTTGCACCAAGCTTCTTGTTCACATATTCTTCTGATTTGTCCATTAACTTTTTTTCATCTTCTCATTTTTAAACTAAAGAACATATTTTGAGAAATTTCGAAAAAAAGGTCACCGCACGTGGCGCCAGCCAGGCCCAATGACCAAGCATTAACTTGTGAATACTTTGATAGTGAATGTGAAGCAGCCTATTTACCTACAAGTTTCGCAATATTTCCTTCTTATTTTATAAACGGTCACTATATCTGAAAAAATATATTATATATCTTGTTTATACGAGAAAAGCAGATTTAATATTGAGAATACATCACTGCTGTATATGATGTATTTGCTCAGGTCTTCGAGACGCATTGACTGCCCTATTAAAGGACCTTTCAAAACCTTCCATCACCTACCAATAACGTCTCTTTAATTTGCTAACAAAATTGTTTACCTTGTTTATATGAGGAAAGTTTTTTCGAAGCAGATTTGTTTGATGCCTGTGTCGATAAAAAGTACTCATAAATTGAGCACAAATAAATTTATCCCTAGTGTATACACCTATAGTACTTCGCAGCGGTATTTTATTTGAATAAAAAACATATTTATTTTAAATTAAACTAATAATACCAAACATGTTATTTCGTTAATTTCAAGAAGGAAAACCCTTATTATTTAAAACGAAACAAGTGTTTATTTACAAAAATATTTCTCTAGTTGATTGTTTTTCTTCAAATTTTTAAAACATAAAATATTCAACTTCCATTATTCAGACTTGGTTCAATGGATCACGATCAATGGAGAACTTTTCAAATTAAACAATATAGAAATTAATTCATCATTATATTTGCACTGCCACATGATTCCTGATGTAATCTTAACTTTAACAGAGACATTAAAGTACTAATAAGTAGTAATAAAGTATAATATAAAAGGAATAAAAGAATGCTACTCCATGGCAAACTTGATAGAACATTATTTTTATTCACATTCTTCTTAGGCTGTTTGATTACAGTTCAATATTATTGATTATTAAATTGACATTTACATAAATCTTTGATGTGCATGAATGTAAATTACGAATTAACAACAGCTTATGCTGGAGTTTGCCAAGATAAATTTCATAAAGAAATTGACTTAAGGACCGTACAACGTTACATTGTAATTGATTCCAAGGTTCGGCTTACTCCAGAACCTTATTTTGACACTATCGTGATTTGGACTGAAACCCATTTCATGGACACGTTCTCCTGTAGAATGAATGCCTAACAAACTTTGAAGTTTAACTCGTGTAATTCTTCTTCCAAACATGTTTTTAATAACCGTCTGATACACAGTGACATCACCATCGCCAAGTTCTTGTGGATTGTGTGTTACACGTATATTAACAGGATTGCCAATTGGTCGTTCGCCTGGAACTATTTCTCCAAAGATTACTTCACCACGATTGACACCAACATCTATAACTTCTGATTCAACTCTAATAGATGTTAATGGTGCAGGTCTGACAGCTGACGATAGAACCACATTGATAACGAATTTTATATAAAACATAAATTGAAAGATGACTTTACGCGATGCCATTTTTTTACTTATGCTAGAGTATTAGCACTTGTGTCTAATCTTAGAATGACTGCACTGTAAAAAGTAGAGATATATTTTTTTTCAGTGTAATTTTTTTCGCGTCCTGTTTTTGAAAATGATAACTTTATGCTGTTATTTTAAATGTAAAACAAATGAATCTAGTTTCGCACAAGTGGTCTCAGTTCAGTACCACTCGAGACTGTTTTTTCTGTGTCTTATCCAATGCCTAAAATTAGCGCTGAAATAATACTTTCTTTTTACTGTGATATTCCATTTGCTTATCAGCAAATAAACCTCCAATTAACGTGACTTACGTCTACATAAGAGGGAAATATGGAATATTTAAAAACATCATAAACTACCTTTTTTCGACGATTAAATCCCACTTCGATATATGGTTTAAGGAAGGTCTATGTCATGTAAATACCATTCAAGGCTTTTTATCTTACCTCCACATAAGTGCAATTTTACGCCTGAAAACAATCCCTGAAAAACTATTTTCCCGGCGTTGATAAAAAGAAAAATTAAAAAAATGACGGGACCACAAACTACAGAACATTTTTGGTAATTTTACAAATTAAAGAAGATTTTGGAAATTTCTGGTAAGTTCGGAAATTTTATAAATTAGCGAAATTTTCCGGAAACTTAAGATATCAAAAAATTTCAGAAATGTTAATTAATTTATGTTAATTCATCGGTAATTTATGAAGTGCTTGGTTATTAGGCCAAGCAGTAACTTGTAAATACTTTATGTTGTGAAAGTGACATAGCCTGTTTTACCTTTCGCAGTATTGCCTTCTTATTGTTTCAAGAAAACTGAAAAGGTTGCCCTTCCCCGTACATGTTACGTATTTTATGAACTGTCACTATATTTAACAAATATATTCTTTATCTTGTTTATAAGACAAAACAGGTTTAATATTGAGAATACAACACTTATGCATATGATGTGTTAGTTCAAGTCTTCAAGACGCATCGATTGACCTATTGAAGAACCTTTTATGTCCTTCCATGACCTATTAATACAGTTCTTTTAATAAAAATAATTATTCACCTTGTTCATGTAAGGAAAGTTTTTTTAATGTTGGGTATGTAACAAACAGTACTGTATTTGATGTAATTCATTACGTTTTCGAATTCTTTCGAATGATCTGTGGAGCAAACTTTTATGCCCTTTCCTAAACTATCAAAAGCGATTTATAATATTCAAGACAATTTTTCACTTTATTTATGCAAGAATACTTATTTATTATTTGAAATATAACAATACTGTAACTTAGAAAGTGGCTCATTACAGAAAAAGACACATTGACTGACAATTTGATGGTCTCTCTGATTTTCTGGAAATAAGATTTTCGGTATAAGATAGGAAGAGCAACTTGATGAAATTAGTGTAAGATTTCTTTTCGATAAAATAAACCTCCCTCTATGAGGAATCAAATTTACTTGATGCCTGTGAGAAAGCATTTTTATAAATCGAAATTAACAAAATCAGTTCTTTAATTAAAAAATGAATTTTCTCCGGGTGAATTTTTTTTCAAATCTTTAAAACACAAAAGATTGACGATTTTCTCTTGTAATATGCTAAACTAATACAACAACAAATTCTAATTTTTTTCAAAAGTCACAATCAATTAAGAACTTTTCCAATTAAAGAATAGTAATTATTTCTTTATCATATTTGCATCATCATATTAATTTATGATGTAATGCAAACATAACACAGACATAAAAGTATTTCTGTAATTCTTAATAAAATAATAAGATAAAAGGAAGAAAAGAATGTTACTCTATACCAAACTTCCTTGAACATTAGTTTTTTTTTCATATTGGCGTTAGGCTGTTTGATTACAATTGAATGTTATTGATTATCGCATTATCATTTACATAATACTTTGATATGTGCAAATGTAAATTGCACATAAACAAGAGATCATTTTTTAGTTTGTTCAGATAAATTAAAAAAAAAGTTGACTTAAGGACCGTACAACGTTACTGTGTAATTGATCCCAAAGTTCGGTTTACTCCAGAACCTTATTTTGACACTATAGTGATTAGGACCAAAGCCCATTTCATGAACACGTTCTCCTGTAGAATGAGTGCCTAGCCGACTTTGAACTTCAACTCGAGTAATTCTTCTTCCAAGTGAGTTTTTGAAAATCGCCTGGTACACAGTGACACCATCACCAATTTTGCGTGGATTGGGCCTTACACGTATTTCGACAGGATCGCCAATTTGTGTTTCGCCTAGAACACTTTTTCCAAAGATGACTATACCGCGATTGGCGCCAACATCTATAACAATTGGTTCAACTCTAATAGATGTTAATGGTGTAGGCCTGACAGCTGATGATGAAGCCACATTGATAAGCATTTTATAGCAAATATAAGAGCGAATATGTGTTTCAACGACGCCATTTTTACGTATTCCCGAATATAATCACTTGTGTCAGATTTAAGAATAACTGACCTTCAAGTTGGCTGATCACTTTCGCTAATTAGAAAGTAAATATGAATCTGCTATCGAATTTGCTCATCAGCGTCTGACTAAACCTGCAGCTGACGGGTGAATTTTGTCGTTAATAAACTGAATATCAAAAAATATTTTTAAACCTAAAATTATGATCCCATATTTCACACAGAATTTAAAAATTGTAAATCAGCGAGCTACTAAAACAAATTAGGTATATGCCAGAATGTCAGATTCTGTTATGCATTTCCATTTTGAACAAGTATAATGCATATTCATGAAATAGATAGTCAATAAATAAATCGCTATCGAAAATGGTTAATTTGGATTACGTATTCACTAGGTTTCAGACCGATTCAAATTTTCCAATCGGTTCTTTGTTTTTGTGTAGAGCAATCTCTACAGATAGCAACAAATTGTCGGAGTGCGAGGTATTAGGCGAGAGTTGAGTAGGTTGCACAAATATACGTAAATAAACTATTTGATGTTTCTAAGTTTGAGAAACAAGTCTTAAACTTAACCTCTCTTTGAACGTTTCAATTGCTTGTGTAATAATTTCTCCAAAAGGATAGAAATTTGTTTCGGTCTTACGCTCTAAAAATTAGTTTATCAGCCTGTAATAAACTAATTTTTGGAACGCATGACCGACAAAATTTCTTTTCTTCTATCAGAGAAATTATTACAAAAAAACTATGCCTAAGTCCAAAATTATTTTATTATTCTTATTATTATTATCGAGGCTCTATAATTGTATGAATCCATTAAGGTACGTGGACCAATAAACTATGAAACCTTTCATGATGTATAATATTTTTATTTTTAAACTCTAAACTGTTTTTTAGAGCAGATGCTAAGGTACAATTAGAGAAAGATTGCTACGTCACGAAAGAAAAATATCTATTACTATGGGTACGAGTCATGTAATATGTTTTTCTATGAAAATTCTATAGTCAGCAGACATTCTGCAACACACCCAGCCTGAAGCCAAAATAACATTTATGAAAATGGTGACGCATGAAACTTGCATGGATTGGTAGAGTATAGCGTATAGATACAAAATCCATCGATACCAAAATCGTAGCTGATCCTTTTCTCGAGATATAGTCAATTAAACAAAAAAAATCTAAAAATTCAATATGAGACATTCGTATGGGTGTATATGTGTGTGTGCTTGCTTGCGTACGCTTATGTATGTTATTAGTAACGATTGCTAACGATGTATCTTTGTTTAAAAACATAGCTTGGATTCTTATTAAGAGTGAAGCTCGCTAATATACACGTAAATTTAATTCCTTTGAGCCTCAGTCTGTATTACGATTCTGAGTAGGTAAAATGTCTCTTTCTCATCCAACGCATTCATGCAATCACGAAGAGAACCGTGCAAAAGTCTGTGCACCATGTGGTCAAAAGATTGTGTTTGGTAAAAAGAGCGTGAGTTTTTTTAGAATTAGTGTAAAACTTGAGAAACTAATTCAAACATCAGTGTGCAAAGCATTTGATACAAATGACGCTAGATATCCTTTAAGTATTTGTAATACATATCGTAATACTCTCAATGAACACAGAAACAAAGATTTTAAAAGGCCTTTGCCGATTATGCCAAATTATGATAATATGTATTTATTGAAGACAACAAGAAGTGAAAAAAGCGAGTGTAACTGTTATATTTG
>CAKNWT010287366.1:365-14215 GCA_932066315.1 Andricus coriarius | reverse complement strand
AAAATTGTAGGCTCTAGATCATTTTGAACCCCAATTTCCTAATTCGCCGCACTGTGCGCCGCCTCCTTGTGCTCCTACTTATTAAATAAATATTCAGACGAAATATTTAGTATCGTTTCATTCTTCTGACGTCACTTAAAAACACCACTCGAGTACAATTTCTTGTAACCATCAAGAATCTTGTACATTGTTACATTGTTTCGGATTTTGTTTCTTTTTTCATGTTTCGGGATGATTTTATGAATCCCTACAATTTTTTGGAGTTCTTCAGCATTCACTTATTTTGGAGAATGTCACTTTTGACATGCATCATCTCATCATAATTATCCTTTCAAAGTTTAAAATGAAAATTCATGTCTATCCTGAAATTTTATTTGTTTCATTATTAATTTCATCAAATTTAATTTACATGTTCCATTAATTTTGGTATATGATGTATATATGTATAATTCAAACTGCAAGAATAATATATAAATCAATTTTTTATCGCAGCAGTCATTTTGCAAAATTATTGTCAATTTTTAGCACCCCGCAAATTCAATTCTTCCAAAATCAATCAATTTCTTTATTTGATATTTAACTCTTGAATAGAAAAAAACATATAATATAACCTCAAAAATGAGGATGAGCATTACAAAATGTCACTTTTTCATTCATATAAAAGTGGAAAACATAATTCTGCTCGAAACTTTTTTTCCAGCACAAGCATTACAGATTAACAAATTATTAATAATAACAATTATATTTAAATAAACTTATATATCTTTATCTATGTCCTATTATATTTACACGTCTCCTTCAGGAATCACACTTGCCGAATCCTCAACTGTCACCAATTTATTAATCCATCACACAATAAGACACTATTCAATACAATTTTATAAATAAACAATTTATTCCTCAACTGTTTTGTACTAAAAACGATTTTCGTATTTTATTTACATTTTAAATTTCCCACTTTTCACTTCTTTAGCAGCAAGGTAGTTCGAAAAAGAAATTATAGGTTATGCACGTCACGCCGCCAACCGAACACTTCTAGCAATATCAGTGACGTCAGATACTACTTTTTATTCACGCATGACGGTCTTGTCAACACTTTTACCCAGTCTGAACTGAGCAGCACAAACTATACCACTTTTTGGCCAAATGCTATTTTGTTCATTCGATATTTTGTTCGATTGCATACCAACCATATTTTTCGGGGGACTCCGCCCCTCGAAACCCTCACGGGGCTCCGCCCCTCGACCCCGCTAGCGCTTCGCCCCAGACCCCTCCCCACTTTTCTACAAGTCCACATATCTCGGGTTTTGCATAGTATTCTATAAAGAAAAATAGTGTTCGATACTCGAGTCCCTACGAGACCTACAGACGATCACTGCTCGTGTGAAGGGGTCGCGTGAACCCAAGGCGCCTTCACACTTGCAGTGACCAAAACGGCCATTTGGCCTCTCGTATCGAAATTTACTATAATCTCATAATTCGTTAATTGTGTAATTAATTCCAGGAAATAATAATTTTTTTATAATTTACAGTGAACAAATTGTTTAAACTAATGATAGTTGTTGAAATAATTACCAAATATGTTAAAGACAAAATATTCTTGAAATTCATCAATTGTATCAATTATCCCGAAAAATAATAGTTTTTCACGATTTACAGGCGAAAAAATTGTTTAAATAGAGAATAATTGTTTGTACAACTCAAAATTAATTAAAAAATACTTGGTAACTTGTCACTTATCGAATAAAAATAATTCATGTTGAAAAAGTTCCAAAAAATACCGTCTTTAGCATGAACTTTACATGAAACTGCTATTTTGCATTTTTGGGGATTGAGGGGGTTAAAATTAAAATTGATTGGGTAGAAATTATTTTTTAAACATTCCTGGTGACTAAACTATAATTTACAAACTTATTTGTTCAATTTTTTCAAAAAACGAGCTTTTCCCATTTAAAACACCATGATAATTTCAACAACCCGGGGGCACGGGTTAATGTTGACCGGTTTGAAAATAAAAAAATACGGAATTTCTTTTTCCGGAAAACGAACAAGTTAGGGGGATCGATCACCAAAAAACACAAAGTTTGACACGTCGAAATGAACTCTAATCCTTCGTGTGGTCATAATCAGGAAGAGGAACCCTTTTTAATTAGGAAGTTGAGAAAAAAATTAAGAATTTCTAAGAATTTGAAGAACTTCTATTACTCGATTTATTCTTTTCTACGATTATAAAATTCCCAGATTTTACACACCCCGATGATATGTATCATAATATCTATAAGTTGATTATTTGAAAATATTTCAAGAAAATACAGAAAATATACAAAATTTGATTCTTACATGTATTTCAAATAATATTTGAAAATACTCAAATGTATTTTGTATTTTACACTCATGTCCCTACTCTGTGCTGGCGTCGGGTCTAGTCGGAACAGAATCGGATACGTTTTTTCAAGTCAAGATTCAGGACCGCATATGTAGTCTCTGAACCCGGCAGAGTATGGGACAGCAGAGCCCAGAGAAGTGCGATGTAAAGAACTGCTAATAAAGCATCGAATAGGGACATAAGTGTTTAAAATATATGAGCTAACTTGTATTTTAAAAAGGAAAGAAAAAAATTCACTTTGACGTTCAAATAGGAAATTCTCCATTACTTTTTATTCCAACCTTCTTACCGGAAGAGTGGGATAATGAATGTAAAGAGAAGAAAACCAAATTCAGTAAGGAGTTCCTTAATTGGAGGAACATTATAATAAAGAAAAAGAATTGATTCTTAAATCGTCTCCTTATATCAAAAAAGAGAAAGTTTCAAGATGCTGCAAGATAAAAGGATACAACGCCTTGACGAGGTCGCAAGCATGGGCGTAATTTTGCGATAAAAGACAGAGAGCTACTGTAGCTACCGGATTGTGACTCCACGATTCATATAAACACACGAACAAGTTGCAGCTCTCCTAAGAAATTAAATAAAAAGTTAATTTTATGTACACAAAGGTATATAGTCATCGCTCTTGATCATCACCTCCGAATTCAGTTCCTTCAATTTGTTTCGCAATTCAAATAGTTCTGAACTTGTCAGGAGAATAACATTTAGAGTTTGCACCATAATTCCAGCAAATCTCAAGTTCTGCTCTTCCAATAAGATTTTTGCTAATATTTTATAAATGTCCTCTGCACTTAATAATACACACAGCTCTCTTATAATGAAAGCACCTCTTTCTTCCAAAAGATGCCTATCTGTCGAAAATAATCTCAGTAAGTTTACTATAAATTTCGTAAAATACTTATTTTGTACAGTCAAATGCAAGTCGTCAAACGACGTCCCAGAAAACTTAGATCCAATAATTTCGGCCAAAACTACTAGGTTCTGCTGAACTACTTCATCTGAACTGTCACTTAACGTGCGCATCAAAACCGGGAACAAATCATCTATATGATAAAACATTTTTTCTGGAATATTTGTAAAAAAGTGATGTATCCACTTTAGAACTGCTACTTTTGTTTGCACAGACGTATGCATCAGGTGCTTTGTTAGAACTTCCACAACACTGGAAACATCTAAACTTTCAGCTAACGGACAGCCTTGAATTTCTGAATCTAAAAAAAAACATTAATTTTAATACAGCGTTCTGCACTAGACAAGGATTACGACACATACAACTATTAGAATAAATTATAAAATATATTCCATTGATTGAAAAAGTAGTAGTCAATCCTCAGCCTGTATACATTTTAATTGAAATTAATAAATTATTGACATTTTGTTACTTTGGACTGTGCAGAAACAGTTTTCAGTATATGCGGCTGAAAAATGTTCTGTACCTGAAAGTCAAACTACCATGATGACGGAAGCGAGCGAAGTTAAAGGAACCCACAAGAAATACCCGATAGGAAACCTGTGAGAATTTAAAGGAATTTAGGTGCTGTTTTTTACTCTCGGTTTGTCCCGTAGTTGACTTATAGCCGACTAGCTACTGCGCAGCTTTTACATTTCTTTTAAGTCGCACAATTGGCGTATAGGATTTTAAATAGGATCACAATTTGGTCAGGTGGCTTCGCTTATTGATATTACAATTCTGTAACGACATTCTAAAACCTTAATATCAAATGTCGACCTCACGCGAGCCTTTTGATTATATGCTCTTAGAATAATTAATTTCTAGGTTTCCGCATAAAAACTTTTAAACGGAAACGCATATAAATTTGAAAATCTTGTAATAAATGGAGGTTCAAGTGTTTGAACCTAAACTTAATACATTAAGAACTTCCAGGAAATCCTCAAAGTGAAGCAATTTTCTATTGTTTTAAATTTTAAAGTTTTTTATTACTCTTTACGAAAAAACTTATATCAAAAAGAAAATTCAAATTCTATAGGTTAAAAAGTTAAATTTAATATAATCTGTTAAATGAAACATTTCAAAACGAAATATTTAATTATTTGTTTAGTCTAAAATACCTTTTCGTTCTTTCCTAAAATCATAATCATCCGTATGCGGTATCCTGCCCATTAAATCAGTACTTTGCACAGTTATCAATTTTATAAGATTGGCATTGACATGTGCGGCTGTCTCCTTGATGTTCTTCCTAGTATCGCCATCGTAAGCCAAACACGGCAAAACTGCTGTGAATATCCCCGAAATAAAGGGAAACATAAATGGTCCAGATAAATTCACAAATTCTTTTATCCACGTAATGGCTGTTAATTGCAACAGCTCATCTGTACTTTGCGCATGGGTAATCAAAATGTTTATCATGCCAGGAAAGTCCACTCTCGCCGGATTAGATTTAATGCTTCGCAAGAACTCTCCGAGTACTGTATCCGTGACTTTCTTGATTTCTAGAGTTGGATCCTCAAGAATTTTAAATAAACCATCCAAGATTTCTGGCAGAAATATAATAAAATCCATTTCGGGCACGGCGTCTAAAACTGACACCCAAGAAATCACAAATTGTCTGCCGAAAGAACTTTTTGTGTAGATACGTTCCCGCAAAAGAGGCATGAACCCCACCAAGTCAAACATTCCACTTTCTGTCACAATATCCTGAAGAGAAAAGTTTTTTAGTGTTTTGCTTACTTTTATTTTGACCAGGGTTGGTTTTAATAAATAATATTATACAACTCTGTCATATTGGTAATATATTGATTATATGTAAAGCTTTATAACTGTATCAAGAAAAAATTAATTTTACCTTCATTAATCTATCTAAGAGTTCAGTAGCATTTTTCACGCTTTGTTCAGAGTCGCATGCCAATTTGCTAAGTGCTCCAAAAATATCTGTAAACTGTGGTAAAACGGCCCCTCTTGCTACTTTGACCACATTGTAAAGGCTTTCACATGCGTAATATCGCACCCTAAGGTCAGGATCACAGAAACAAGCTAGAATTGGATGAATCAGATCCTCCGTGTATTGTCCAGTGTCTTTTCCAAGTCCCACTGCTATTGCTGCGAGGCCAATAAGTCCCCCTTTTCTACTATGAGGATTTTGCGATGTAGCAAAATCTTGTCCTAATACTTTTAACAGGCGTCTTATCTGAGCAGTGTTATTATGAGCGGCGAATTCCTTCACCATCCTGTCAAAATGTATACGTTACAAGCAAACAAGGGGAGTGATACGATTTGCACATAAATTCCTATATAAAATTGTATGGGCAAATTGGTAACCAAAATGGAATACGAACCTTTTTGGGAAGCATCGAAAGGAAATCCATGTAGGTTTTTATATTGGTTCCTACATGGGTGGGTTTAAAATCACTTAAGGAAAATTACTTAGAATAAAAATAATATTTTAGAACTAGATTTCATTTGTAAACAAATTTAATCCGATGGGGGAATTTATGTAGGAGAAATTCATAGATTTCAACATCCATGCATTAATAATATAAAATCTGTGACAAACTAGTGGAAATTTTGATAGGAATGACCTAGAGGGATAAATGTTTTTGGAGTTTACAGATGAATAACAGTCCACCCTAAGAGCACGGAACGTTCCTGGAAGGTGTCAAATTTCCACCCCACTGGAACATTACAGGGACGTCCCACTAGGACCTGAAGGGGACTTACCGTTATTGTTATTATTAACAAGAAATATTTTGCAAAACGTGTAAGAGATAGGTAAAAATGGATGTCAGTTTATAATATGGATATCAAATTATAGTATAGTATACGCGGTACTCGAAACTCAAAAATAGCATACATTTTTACCTATCTTTTACGATTTATGAGATATTTGTTGTTAAAAATTCAGTATATTGCGGTATGAATCCCATTCCGGTCCCAGTGGAACGTACTTGGAACGTTCCGCTGGAAGGTTCCGAAGGTGCCCGCGCAACGTTCCGTGCCATCAGGGGACTAGAGGAAACATAAGGAGAAGCTATACAAGTATTTTTGACCTTAAAAATCTAGGTTAAAGTTGACACTTTTTGACAACAATTAATATTACCGAATACTATGTGCACTCAGATATTATACTTGATGTGCTACACAAATTTTTCAATCGATTTTGTCATGCCGAATCTAAATCCAGCCTTTAAATTAGTCTCGGACTTTCGGTTTCTGAAAAAATGCAGTTGAAGTTGCTATATTAACCATACATGGAATGAATGATTTCCACCAAAGTAAGTTTCACCATTCGTCGTATTTAAGGATTTTTAAGATCGCTGAATTCGAATCTAAAGTAAAAATGTCAAAACTCTACTAAAAAATATTCAGCTTTACTCGTAAGGTATACTCATAAAGGTTTTACGAGTTCTTATAAGTCTTTGTCGCTTTTACTTACGTTTACTTACGTTTGGGTTTACGAGCTTCCATGAGTTTTCTTGAGTCTTTTTTAGTAGAGAATTCAAAATGGCAGAACAAAATTGTAAATCGAAACAGATATGAATGAAAATTACTATACGGCTTTTTTAGGGTCATTAATTTCGAATCCAAAGTCAAAATTCAAAATGTTTCCTGACCATTTTTAGGATAGGATCTCTGCCATTTGTGACGATGTAATCTGTACACAGGATAATTCGGTTATACAGACATTTGAGATTTAGAAGTCCGTGACCACCTTATCGGCGTGAGATGTACAATCGCGGAACGGACGAA
The DNA here is from genome assembly GCA_932066315.1 of Andricus coriarius. Taxonomy (NCBI): domain Eukaryota; kingdom Metazoa; phylum Arthropoda; class Insecta; order Hymenoptera; family Cynipidae; genus Andricus; species Andricus coriarius. The sequence goes on along the minus strand of CAKNWT010287366.1, from coordinate 7,124 downwards.
TTCATATGCAGGCTCTTCTGCACCATTATTATTTCTTTTCAAATTTGTTCTCGGGTGAACCCGGTTTTCCGTCATAGCCATGGACTAAGACAAGTGACTGATGGTATGAGGATTTTATTAGTTAATTTAATACGATATTTAAAATAATTTACGATGATGTTGTAGGTCTTTTACTGATGTTATGCTTACACAACGGCCGCGAGTGTTGAAGGTGACAACATTCGCCTGTGGATGCTTTCTTCGAGCTACAATCTATCACTCCATAGGTTTTTAGTCGCTTGCTTCCTGATGGTCTAGAAAGTTTCTTACATTGCGACAGGTGTTTAATAAAACCACCTTCTGAGCTGCTGCCAGTATCTTACTGACTCCTAAATTTTTAAGATGAAATCACAATAGAATGAATAGATGCATGTTTCACATTCTTCCATATTGTCTTTACTTCATACCTCAGCTCTGGAATGTATCTTTAGAATGGCATCCATTCTCTTAATAGTCCTAGGTTTAGGGCAAGTTGTTAATGTATAATGCCCGCCACATCATTATGTCTGTGCGTATATTCTCTCTGAGCCATTACGCGACAACCATCAATAATGTGCTCGATGGATTCGTTGGTATCTCCACATGATTGGCAACGGTTAACCACGTCTTGATGTAACACGTGTTTCCCATAATCTCTGGCGCTGACAACACTGCTGAATCGCAATGACGAATCCTTCCGTTTCTGGATACAGGAGACCCTTTTTCAGCCAAATATTAGATGCCTCACTATCCACTTCAGGTTGATCTAACGTTTTTGGGGACTCGCCGTGGATGGCTTTCTGCCTACATTGCGTTTCTAATTCCTCTATGGATTCTGCCCTGATATTCAAGGCCTCCTCTTAGGAAAAATTGAAGGCAGCGTAGTGAAGATCCGCTTTACAGATGGTGTTGTAAAGCGCAACATCTCGCTTCCTGTTAAAATAGTCTCGCAACTGTATAACTTGTGACTTATACAGTTTCTTGACATCTAGAACGCCCCTAGCCCCTCTATGCCGTGGTAGAACTACCCTTTCCATCGCCGAATTACTGTGGTGCATTCGGTGTTTCGTCATTTCTACGCGGACGGTTCTGTTTAACCTTTCAAGGTCGGTGTTTGACCATTTGATGAGCCCAAAGGAGTACGTGAGGACAGGGATGGCACAGGTGTTGGTTGCCCTGATTTTGTTTGCCGAGTTACGAGAACTCTTCGGAATCAATCTGAGTCTTGTAGTGAAGGCAGTCGTTAGGCTTCTCTTAACTATCGTATGCTGAATGGCCTTAGATTCCATAATACCCAGATATTTATATGAATCGCCTTCAGCCATTGCCTCGATGTCATTCTCGAACTCGTTTTCTAGCTCTTCGGTCACTAATTCACCTCTGGTTAAATGCACTGTTCTGCATTCATCTAGTCTGAACTCCATGTGGATATCATTGGAAAACTGCTTTGTGACATCGATGACTTGCTGCAGTTTCTTGTCTGAACTAGCCTATAGCTTCAGGTCATCCATGTATAGAGAATGGGTCACGAAATGACCAACCTCATTATCATGTATTCTGAACCCGTGAGACATGCTATTTAGTGCTTTGCTCAAAGGGTTTAACGCTAAACAGAACCATACTGCACTGAAGAAATATTCTTGAAATATACCCGTCGTAATGCGTATTGATTCAGTTATCCTTGGTTGTCCATGATTAAAATACTTTATTCTTGTACCCCAAAGCATCATCGCACGAATTAGGAAGTCGATGATGCGTGGGCAGATTTTGTAAATTTTTAAGACTTCAAGCAAATAGTCACGCGGTACGGAAGAAAACGCTTGCTTGTAGTCAGTGTATGCCATGTGCAAGTTCCTTTCATGTTTACCAGGTTGAGTCATGACAACAGCGTGTACGCTGACTAGATCTTTACTGCCTCGCGAATTTTTACAACATCCTTCTTGTTCTTCTGTAAGGATGTCATTCTCGTCGCATTGAGAATATACCTTATCTGCAATGATAGCTGTAAGACATTGTTGGAAGACAGGCTATCGGTTGAAATTCAGATGGGTTTTGAGCGTTTGGTTTTTAGGCAACATATACGTAGTACCTTTGAGCATAAAGTTGGGCATCAGATCTGGGTGTTGGATGATCTTCTGAAAACATCTTGCCAACGCAGTATGCACACTCGTCAGGTACTTCTACTTGCTGAAACATCTGAAGCTGTGATGTTAGTCAGCTCTATTCCAAGGTTATTGCTAGCTCTTATTTTCTTTAGTTAAAACCACGCAGGTTCTAAATTGCTTCTGTCCGTTTTTCCCCAAACACCCGACCAGTAGTTAGTCATGCCTTACAATTGAGGGAGTTCGGTGTCTTGCTGGTTATTTTGCTTTACACTCAGTTCACGATAGAACATTCTTTCACCTGCATCAAAGGTTCGATTACTTTTCGATTACTTTTTGATTACTAATTTTCGATTACTAAGGTTCGATACTTGCACTACTTTTCTTGTACCGAGGCAGTGTAGCAGTAAGAACCTCAAGTCTCTGCCGTTGGGAGTCTATAATCTCATCCAATATTGCTGTTATCAATGCCTCTATGAACCGAGGTTGGATGATTTTAGTGGCATGCTGTAGCAGCTTTCTGGTTCTCTTTCCTTTCTTATATTAAGTAAATCGACTAAATTTGCTGACATCCATATCCAACCCGATCTCCCATAAAAGCTCTCGAACCCTTCCTGGGGCAAAGACTGCATTTGTAGGCCTAGTTCTGCGGCCCAACGTTCTAACGGTTGCTACGGCTACTCTGCTCGTATGGTATATCCATTTTAATCGCCTTGTTGGTTGCTGAACCTTTGCTTCTGCCTCTGATTGAATGAGGCCATCTTCCTGTAAATGAATAAGGCCATCTCTCTCTCTCTCTCTCTCTCTCTCTCTCTCTCAATCTCAATCTCAATCTCGATTGCTCGGTCTTGTGGGATAAGAACATTCTTTCTGATGTCCTTTATCTTACCGATAATTCTTCCCACTGCAACCTTCTGTATGTTACAATACTTCGCAGCAAATATCGTCTTAAAATTGTATCATTTTTCGCTTTTTTTTCAAACTTCGCACTTTTATTGTAGAGACGCACTAATTCCTCCTGCATTGTGGTATCCCACATTGTGCAATACACAGGCAAGGTAGGGAAAGTTAGGCTGGAGGAGAGAAAGGAGAAGGAAGTGACGGTTGTAGAAAAGGGAGGTGCAGAGAATGATAAACGACAGGGCTAGGAGGCAGAGCAGCGAAGGTACGGTATCGTAAAATAAAATTAGATAAGAAAATGTGGGTGTGGGACGAGGAGAAAGAGGTGTTGAAGGAAGTACAGGGGAATTTGTTTCGTGGGAAGTAGGGGATGGGGATAAAGCGGGGTGGAGTAGTAAAGGTGCTGTACTGGAACGTAACAGGGGTAACAGGATGGGAAGGAAAGAATTAAAGAAAGGGTAGAAAAATCGTTAGGCGAAAGAGAGGAGAGCACATCGGCCCCGGGGGGGCGCGCCCCCTGAAGGCGAGCGAGCCGTTAAGTATGGCGCGTTTCTAGACCGAGGGACACTCTACCCGAGTCTCCGTAGTGTATACTTCGCCCCTACTAAAATAAATGCAAGTTTTTTTTAGCTTACTTCGTTTACCTTATTCTTGGACCCCCTCTTTTCAACGCTTGCATGCCGCTTCCACAGCAACGTCGCACCCGATCCCCGTTACGGAGAGTATTGCTTCAGTATCGGAAGGATAACTCAGCGACACGGAGAAACCGAATTTCATCCCGGAGAGTGTCGCTCCCGTGTATCCAGAGATCCCCCTCACACAGGAGAGACCCGTCGACGTCACGGTGAGTCGCTCCCGTACCGGCGAAATTCGATGCCATCGTCGAGAAACCAGATATCCCGCTGGAAACCCCGTATCACCACGTAACCGAACACACTCCTCCAATAAGAACTCCTGTCACTTTCTCTCGCCGGTGCTGCATACCGCCTGCGACAAGGCGGTTTTGTCATCTTCCCGTTAAGGCGCTTCGTCAGGCCTGAATATTTTCCCATGTGTTACATATGACACGTTTCCTCCTACACGGATGAATTGTTGGATGTAATATTTTTACCACATAATCTCAATGGCATAATGCTGAAACTATTAGCCTTAGTTTTTTTTTTAAATGGTCTTGTTTTTGTTATATTTTAATTAATCGAAAAATTGCTTTATTTATGCGCCTGGAAACGAGCAATCCGCCAACCGGGAAAGTATACATGATGAACCGAAAACAGGCGCTCCAAATTTACTCAATCATAATTTGTTTTCGAGCGTGAAATTTATAGCCGACACTTCACATCAGGGGTTCCCTCGTAAAGCATCCGTCCTTCCTATTCTTAGTGCGTTACATGATTCGAGACGGTTGAACGAAATTGATAATTATTAATATATGAAGACATTGCATTTTAATATTCTGCATTAGATTCCTTACATAATTTCGAGACGATTAAAAAAAGATAGAAAAAAATCGGTTAACTCGTTCAATATCTGTTGGGAGTTTTGATAATAATGTTGCATTTTATTTGACATTAGCTTCAATATTGAGAATACTGACCCATTTTCCTAATCCTTTTTTCATTTTTTTCTTAAATTACATCAAAACCGTGACGAAAAGGAATGTCGAAGTATCCAAAAAATATAAATAATGTACAGGATATCGAATGTAATTGTTGTAAGCAAATTATATTAACCAAATGTCAAGATATTGGAAATATTTATTAATGTAAAAGATATACCATAAGTTCACACAAATGTTCGGGAACACTGAACAGGCTGTGAGGGTATTTGGAGCCGTACCGCGTGAATAGAAATACCAATTGAACACAGCGTATATATGGATATGGTACGGTGTTGTTAAAAATGTTTCTTAAACAGTCATATTTTGTTTCCCAGAAGACTACGGTCGTTTCGACCCTCGCAGTTAAAATCACCATTATTCCTCTTTACATTTGACAAATTACTTACATTATTTATCTTCATGGTATTTATTTGTTATATGTATATAGTTAAAAGTTTGTGATAAGGACAACCGCGGGGTTTTGCCGGGAGCAGATGCCATTCTACCAAATTGCACCCGCTCTCGGGGAAATCACGGTAACATTTCAGCTATAGCCACGTCTCAAGACCGTGAGACAGGTGGTTACAGTCTGCGATTGACTTAATACGACGATAATGCAAAAGTTTCGTTTACCCTGAGGACACGGAGCGACCCAAGGATGACCGCCTTCTGCATTTTCCTCGCAAGTGTCTTATCATTTTGTTGACATGCAGGGATGCTTTTCAGATTATTGATCAGTGAAAGCTTGGCACCTCCAAGATCACTGATGATCAGGACGACTAGATTAACAGAATATTCAGGGTCTAGCCATCGCAACTCCTTAATAAGGTCTTTATACCTCTCTTTCTATAATGTTTGGTGCATTTTGCTCACCCCTGATATTGAAGTCAAGGGCACGTGTTTCAGCAGCCTCCTCCACTGGCCATTTTAAGAAGAGGGTCTCGTCCATTTGCGACTATATGTGCTGTACCCAGAATAATTATGTTGTAAAGACATTCGAGATTTAGTGTCCCGCGACCACCTTGACGGCGTGAGATGTAAAGTCGTGTAGAGACGACTTGAGCTGCATGCTTTTGTTCGTGTGCATAACCTTTCGTGACTCGACCTAAGAAAGATCATTTTCTTTTTAAAAACGATCGTTAGTGAAAAGGCACAGATGTAAACGCGTTTCGTTGAGTATCTCGGTTTAAATCCAAATATAGCTACTTTTTGTATACGAAGGGCAGAAGAAATTATCTTGCAATTTGCTCGGGTGTGTACACGTCTCACTTGTTACTGTAACTTTTTTAAGTTCACACTCGTGAAACCTTGATATAGAATCTATTGATTATAAAATTAATTAATTTAGGTTTTAGTAGTATTAACAAAAAATTATCCGAGGTGAATAGGCGCTAATAATTGAATAGCGCGGCAGTTGGCGGGCAACACTGTAAATTAATTATTTCATGCTCCAGACGTTATTTATGAGTTTTTACAACTGGTTTATCACTTCACTCGATATGCACGAAGGTAGATGTCCAGTAAATCAGAACGATCCCAGTAATCATGAGTTTCGAAGTGTAAACATAAAAATTACGTATTTCTTTAATAACATCAAAATAATACTATATTTTGAGGAAACTTTAGACAGTTTCCGGTCAAAAATAGCTCATTAACGAACTTGAACTTTCTTTTTAGGCCTCAAAAAAGTGTGCCAAAGCTCAGTCCAATTCTTTTTTGGCGATATCTTGCATCGTTTACAAGAAACATTCAAAAATTATATTTAAAACAAAACCATTTTCCTTAAAATAGATAAGCCTCTGTAAACCTGATAGGATAGGGTACTATATTAGACAGGAATATGCAACCGCCATATTGGTTCCTGGACAGTTTGCGGGAAACAATGCGATAAGCATTTCCTGTATTTTAGTTAAAATTAAGTTTATAATATAGCATAAAAATGGTCTGCTGCAGTGCCCTGTCTTGCAAAAACAGAAGCAAAGATGGGTTTAAACTTTATCGTTTTCCACTAGGACAAGAGAAAGACTGTCCATATGGTTTATAAATTGTACACGCGAAAAATAGGAACCGAATTGTAATTCAAAATTATGCGGATTAAGTACTCATATTTATGACTGAAACAATATAATTTAAATATCTGGG
>CAKNWT010287359.1:404-11886 GCA_932066315.1 Andricus coriarius | reverse complement strand
TAAAAAAGAGATAACAAAATTGGAAAATGTAATTATTAAATTTGTATTGGTTATTTAATAAAAAGTGCACGAATTTATTTATATATCTTTCAAATTCCATAATATTTCGCTATGTGCTTTGCGCGTAATCGATTTTTCAATTAAAAGTCTTCATATTTTTTATTACCCAATTATTTTTTGTAAAAAATGAAAATTCAAAAAAGAATTTTTGGAGATGTTTTTTTAATGATAAGTACTATCTGTTCATATATATAGGTTTTTATTTGACGAGAAAGTGGGAAATGGGGTGTTCACTTGACGTATTTTGACTGGTATGAAGATAACTTGTCTTAAAATTTGAATTATAACACTACCATCAGTTAGAAAGTTGTTCATTGTAACAGGATACATCGATTGATATATTGATGGGCTTTTTGATTTTCTGAAAATAAGATTTTCGGTAAGACAGAAACATAAACTTGAAAAATATTGAAAGTCTCAATTTTTTAATTTGTTAGAGAAAAACCTCCCACTATGAGAAAGCAAATTTATTTGATATCTATGAGGAAACGAAATAAGCACAAATGAATACACCCATAGATAATACATATATAGTACTTTCCAACCGTATTTATTTTTTTGCGTTAAAATTTATTCATAATTATTTTTTACACATTTGGGAACATAATATTGGCTACTCGGTGTAGACTGTAGAAGAGTGAGCCTTTATAAACCCGCTGGTTAGAAAGTTAGAATTCAGAGTTATTATTCACGGAGGGCATTTTAGTCGTTTTAATGTTCCCACGGAAAGCTCCAAGATGTTTCCGCTTCGTTTCGTTCTGGTAATGTCTTATTTGGAGGTAACGCAGAAATAAGATGCCTTCTCTTGTTAAAACGGGGCGCATTACCTAAGATAAGGATCTGCGTTAGGCGCTTTCTTAATATCAATTTTTTTATAATAATGGCTTCCACTAGAATTCAACCAATTATAATTAACAACGCTTTTACCAATTGTACAAACATTTTAGGATTAAAAACAGGTTTATCTTAGAAAGTGACTTACTCTTCGAAACATTAAGGGCATGTAACAGACTGTCACGTGACCTATTCTTTTAAACGAACTTACTCATAAACTAATAAGTCGAATAAATTTTCCATACCAGACAGACATAAAGGCAAGAAAGACGAAAGTGTGCCTGGTATAGAAAATCCATTTGACTTATTAGTTTATGAGTCGATTGAACCTTACTTAAAGTATTTTCGATACAATGGGACCGAGATAGCATGTGAAAAAGACCGACCTATGTTCTGTTTTTAACCAATTTTCGATTATCAACTTCCACTTTCAGTAAGTTTCAGGGAAGAGAATGGACAACATTTTTAACCTCACTAAATTAAAGTCCGCAATCTCCTCTTCGAAATGAGTGCAAGAACGTAATAAAATTTTCACTGATTCTCGAGTTATCATAAAAAATGTGAAAGCGTGACCATGGATAAAATCGGTCGGTCAAGTGGCAGTCGAGCAGTCTTTTGTTAAAGCCGATTTTCTGCTTGGACAAGCTTCCACATTTTTTATGATAATTAGAAAACCAGCGAATATTTTATTACGTTTTTGGTCTCATTTTAAAGAGAAGATTGTAGACTTTAATTGAGGAGATTTTCCATCTTTTACATTGTTTCCCCTGCAGCGTGCAGAGAGTGGAAGTTGAGAATCGAAAACTGGTCACAAACGAAAAATAGGTCCAATTTCGGTCCCGATTTATCGAAAATACTTCAAGCAGGTATCAATCCACGCAGAATTTAATAAAATTACTAACGCTTTTCAAAACTTTTTCCTGACTTAATGTTTCGACAGACTAGTCACTTCCTAAGGCAAGCCTATTTTGAATCCGATTTTCGTAAATGGACGCAATTTTGACCGGTAGTGTAGAACCTATAAAAATGCAATAAGTACCAGTTGATCAATTTGATCCCTAAATTGGATAGAAATTATATTATACTACACTTTTATACAGATTTAGGACTTTCATTCGATCCGCAAAATTCGCATCAGAATGATGCAACGATTGAGTGTTAATTGTTATGCCACATTTAAGTCATGGCCGTCTAAATGTACTTAGAAATTTTTGAAAACAGAGGTTTAAAAACATAGCCTACATTTTTCAAAAGAAAGAATCATTAATTTTCGACGAATAATTGAACTACGTAAATTTAAGGAAACATTTTTTGAACACTATTCAATTTAGAATTAATTTCTCTGTTGAAAATTCATATTCGCGGGTTAAAAATGCAACTTTTTTGTTAAAAATTCACCTTGTTGGCTTGAAAATTCAATTATTCAGTTAAAATTTTGTTTCTTGCAGACTAAATAATCTTTCTTCATAAAAAAATTCAACTTTTGTTGGAAATTCAACTATTTGGTTAAAAGTTGACTGTTTTGTTTAAAATTCATATTTTTGGGTTGAAAATTCAACTGTTTTGTAGAAAGTTCTCATTCTTGGCTTCAAAATTCAACAACATGGTCATAAATGAACTTTTTTGTTGAAAATTAAACTGTTTTGCTAGAACATAAAACTATTTTGTTTAAAATTAGTCCTTTTTGGTTAAATTCAACTATCTTTAATTTAAAAATAAAATATTAATGGGCTGAAATATTAACGATTACATCTTTCGTCAAAATTTCATCTTTAGTAGTTAAAAATGTGTGTTTTTCTTGTTGAAAATTCAACTGTTTTGTAGAAAGTTCTCATTCTTGGCTTCAAAATTCAACAAAATTGTCATAAAGTAACTTTTTGGTTCAAAATCCAACTGCTTTGTTAGAGCATTCAACTATTTTGTTTAAAATTCGTCCTTTTGCTTAGACTCAACTATTTTTTATTTTAAAATAAAATATTTATGGGCTGAAATATCAACGATTACATCTTTTGTTAAAATGTCGTCTTTCTTAGTTAAAAATGTATGTTTTTCTTGTTGAAAATTCAACTGTTTTGTAGAAAGTTCTCATTCTTGGCTTCAAAATTCAACAACATTGTCATAAAGTAACTTTTTGGTACAAAATCAAAATACATTGTTAGAGCAATAAACTATTTTGTTTGAAATTCAACTATTTAACCTTTTTTTTCTTTCTAGACTGAAGAATCTTTCTTTGTTAAAAATTCAACTCTTTTCTTGAAAATTTGAATCTTTGGCTGAAAATGAACTTTTTTGTTCAAAATGCATATTTGTGGGTTCAAAAGTCAACTGTTTTGTGAAAAATTTGCCTTTTTGGCTTGGAAATTCAACAATTTAGTTTAAAGTTTTTTTCTTGCTAGACTGAAGAATCTTTCTTTGTTAAAAAGTCAACACTTTTTTTAAAATTTAACTACTTGGCTGAAAATTGAATTTTCTGTTCAAAATTCATATTGTGGGTTAAAAATTCAACTTTTTTGTGAAAAATGCACATTTTTGGCTTCAGAATTCAACAATATGATTAGAAAGTCATTCTATTTGGTTAAAAATTATAAGTTTTGGTTGAGCATTAAACTATATTATTATCTTTTTGGGTTGAAATATTAAAGCTACATTTTTCGTTGACATGTTATCTTTTTTAGTTGAAAATGTATATTCTTTTGTTAAAAACTGAACTGTTTGGTTAAACTGCTTTGTTAAAAATTAATTCTTTTTGGTCGAAAATGTGACTGTTTTGTTGAGAATTCGTCTTTTCAATATGAAAATTCATCTTTTTTGGTAAAAATGTAATATTTTCTTATTCAAAATACAACTGGTTGAAATTTTGCCTCTTCTGACTGAAGAATCTTGGTTGAAAATGAAACTGTTTTACTGAAAATTTACCTGAATATTTGATGCGAAATTAAATTTTTAGTTGAAAAATCGTATTTTTATTTTGAAAATTGTACTCTTTTGTAGAAAATTCGCCTTTCTGGCTTAAAAATTTAACAATTTAGTTACAAGGTGATTTTTCCTGTTTCAAAATTCTACTACAGTGCTTAAAATTTGTCTTATTTCCATGAATTTGAGTATTTTTTATTTTGAATTAAAATCTTCATAGGTTGAAATATAAATCATTACATTTTGCAGAGCATACATCTCTTTTAGTAGGAAATCTTTTTATTTGAAGATTCTTCATTTTAGTTGAAAAGTTATCTTTATTATTTTTTTCAACTGAAAATTTAAATATCCCATTTTTGCTTGGAAACTGATTTGAAAAAATCTGATTGATGATTTGAAAAATAATTCAATTATTTGGTTGAATTAAGCATCCTTCCCGTAAAAAACTCAACCTTTCACTCTGGAGTATAGAAATTCAGACCTAATAATTATGGGACATACCTTGTACATCATTTTTGTTGAAAAATCATCTCTTTGGTTACAAATTGAACTATTTGTTCAAAAAAGTATCAATTTCAAATTGAAAAATAATTATCTGTTGAAAATGTAATGTATTTTGTTGATAACGCAACATTTTTAAAACATTATCTTATGGTTCTAGAGAATTTTTTTTTGTTACTCAAATTAAAAAATTTTTCAAACATTCCGAGTTGAAAATATTATGTCGGTCATGACTAGCCTACGACTTCGAATAAAGAGTACTGTCACTCGACAGATATGAATGAAATTATTTGAATATAATTTTTGATCCTCTGAAGTGGATCATTCTAATCTTAAATTTTTAAATAATCAGAATACTATGCATCAGTTTGATATCCAGGTGTTTACTGTAAACAATATTCCTTGAAAGGAAAAAATTCATTTGAGTAAGAAAAAGTGTATTTCCTATTTAGACTACATAATTTTTAGGCACTGATTAGTATTACGGAATTTCGCGTAAAACTAACCGGTCCAGTATAGCGCTTTTTTCTTTTTTTTCACTACGAATTTTTCAGTAAAGTTTGCTCTACTCTCTAAATCTGAATTAGTAGAAAACTACCCATTGGTAGTAGTTTTTTGCCAATTCAAATAGTGCCGATTCGTTTACTAGTAATTAGTACAAATCTACTATTTCAATGATTAAGAATAACTGAGTAAATGAATTAGTAACTATATTTAGTAAAGGAATTGGTAATGCTACTACTGAATGAATTGGTAAATATATTCCTGCTTACTATATTAAACGGTAGTTTCAAGTAAATTAAAAAACTTATTTTACAATGACGATAATTTTACTAAAATACATTAATCTATAAATTTAGATAATATTTCAAAGAAATTTCCATTTTATCTTTGTATACTTAAAACTCAGTGCATATTTAGGATAAATTAAGTGGGTCCTGTATTAAATTCACTTTGAACCGCTTCAAATTCCTAAAGTTCATAGTAAAATTATTCCATTTTAAACAAGGTAGGTGAATTTTTAATCAAATATCTGTATTTGGAACCAAAAAGATTAAATTTCTACCAAAAAAGACGAGTTTTCAACGAAATACATGAATTCTGAACCAAATATTTGAATTTTGAGCTGAAAAATATCTGTTTTCAAACAAAAATGGAACAGTTAAATTTTCAGTGAATAAATTAATTTTCCAGAAAAAAAAGTTTTAATCTAAAGTGATAAATCTTTAACTGAAATAGATGAATTCTGATCCAAAAGAACGCATTTTTAACAAAATAATAACTTTCAACCAAGTAGTTTTTATCTTCAATCTGAAAGATTCAATTTCAACTAAAATGATGAATACTTAACTGGAATACTCAAATTTTCGACCAAAAAGATAAAGTATGAAACAAGAAGGTTAATTTTGAAACATAAAGAATAATTTTCTACCAAAAAATACATTCTTTCAAGAAAAGAGATGAATTTTCAACTAAAAAAGACAAACTTTCAACCAAATAGTTTAATTTTCAATTTAAAAATTGATTTTCAACTAAAGAATTTCCTACAAAAAAAGATAACAAATTTTCAGCCAAGCTGATAATTTTTTAAATAAAATGATGAGTCTTTTATAAGGATAGATGAATCCTCAACTAAATTGTAAGTCAAATAGATGAATTTAAAAAAAAGAGTTTATCTTCCAATCAAGAACTTGTATTTTCAATCAAAAAGTTAAATTTTCAACTAAAATTGTACATTTTTCACTGAAATACTTAAATTTTCAACCAGATTGATAAATTCACAAACAAGAAAATTAATTTTTATACAAAAAAAATAATTTTCAACAAAAAATATGATTTTTCAACAAAATACATGAATTTTTAACGAATTATTTAATTTTTTAACAAAAACTTGGTTGAATCTGAATTTTTTTTAAAGTTTCATGTTAGTTGAAACTTTAAAAAAATTCAGATTCAACCCAGCTTATAAAGTTTCAACTAACATGATGAATCATTGACTGGAATAGTTCAATTTTCAACTAAAAATGGTAATTTTTTAATCTCAAATTGGATGCTTCGATTTTAAATTTGTGGTTACGTTCAACTAAAGAGATGAATTTTTATCTACAATGTTAAAATATTTAATTGGAATAACTACATTTTCAGTTCAAATAAAATTAATTTTCTGTTAATGAAAAAACGAATTTTCAACACAATAGCTCACTTTTCAAGCACAGAGATACATTTTCAATTGAAATGATGAATCTTGAACCAACAAAAATTAATGTTTAACTAAAGAGTTTAACTTTTAACAGAAAAAAATAAATTTGTATTCCTAAACAGAAGAATTTTAAACGAAAAATCAAGTAGTTGTTATCCCAACCAAAAAAAATTAATTTTTAATCAGATACAGTTGAATTTAACCAAAAAAAAACTACTTTTCGACATGATTTTAATTTTCAACTTAACTAGATTTTTCAGTCGTCAAGGGAGAGAAACAATAAAACAAGATGTTGAATTTTCAAGAAAGGATATGAACAATTGAATTCTCAACTAAAACCGATCAATTATAAAAAATTATAGTTCAATTTTTACTTTAAAGAATTAAATAAACTAAATTAAAATTCTTGCGCTTTAAAGTATGTAGATACTTTTATTTTAACTTATCCGAAGTTTACCAATACGATGGTTCAAAAAAGGCTTTTTTTGATGACATTATATGACGCAACATTTTAAAAATATTATCTTATGGTTCTAGAGAATATTTTTTTGTCACTGAAATTACAAATTCTTGGTTTTATTAAATGAGTTTTTAAATGAGTTAATGAGTTTTTAATTCTGTTTAAAACTTAGGATACATGATAATTTTTGTCGCTCAGGAAAACTCGATCTGATGATTATAAGTGATGCCTCAAAAGTCATAAGTTTAAAACATGAAAAAAGACTTTAAAATCATCGATAAAATGATTTTATGACAACCCAATTTTTTAATACTTGGAATGAATGATTAAAATTGTGATAAAAATCTCATTTTATTTTCTTTTGAAGGTTTTATACAATAATAATTATTTTAATATTTTAATTTCTGAGGACGGTGTTATTTTATCTGATTTCAGAAGTTCGCATTTTGGTCGCACTAAAAAAATAGATGGTGTATTGCAGCGCAGCGGATCCCAATACCGTTTCAGTTTTAAATATCGCATCGTTAATACACAATTATTATTTATATAACTATATAAACTTAGAATATAAATTATGAAAACATTATCGTTTCTCAATGAAAACTCAAAAACCAGCAGAAAGTATTAAAAAAATTATTAAATTATGTTTCCATAGCAATTCATTACTACTCATTGAATTAGTAAGTCGGCACTACTAAGCAGATTAGTATAATACCCTTACTAATTCATTTAGTAACATAGATCTTACCAATTAATTTAGTGGAAACTGATAAAATTGCTAATTTAACAGTCAGATACAATGCTACTAATTGCATTAGTAAACTTTCTACTAATTCCGATTTAGAGAGTAGACGATCTGGGAAAGTAGTCAGTCTCATGGAAAATTCCGCAATGTTAGACAGTTCGTAATTTTTAATTATGGTGAAAATATGCAAATAGAAAAATGGCGTAAGCTTAGAAAACGTATTTAATTCCCCAAACTTCTAATGTTGTAATAAATATCATATTCTCAATTTCTTCTATTCATGTCTGTTCATTACATTGGCGGGGTGATTTCACAGCACAGTAACATTTACACATTTTTTCTGATGAAATATCAGAGTGAAATTTTAGCAGCCTCATTTTTTTTAAAGAACTCAATTTTAGTATTTTATCTCTTTCATTATATGCAAAAGGTGCTTTTCATATTTTAAGGGCTCTTTTAATACTGACAGAAAATCCTAAATTGTTTTCACTTGAGGAATTATTCAAGTGGGATTTTTGCAAACATTTTTATTTTTTCCTGAGGAACATAAAATTCGTATTTTTTTTCTTCTATAATTATGAGTGCTTTGACGTCAGGCAAACATTTCCAAATATTTTTCGGTCTAAAAGTATCATTGGAAAATATGAAATCACTGTCTTAAAATAATTATAACATTCAAAATATTCTTTCGCTTTAAAAATTAATATGCGTTGTTCATTTAATACCGATATGTTGAAGATACTATATTTCTCTATATATAATAATATTATAAAGAAATATATAATCTTCAATAGCAGCATTACATTTAAAAAAAAAGTCATTTTCAAACTTGTTTCAAATTTGTTTCTAAAAGAAAGTTCCAAATGTGTTAAGAATTATAGGCTCCAGACTGTTTGAAACTGTAAATACCAGATTCATCCTACTGTGGATTCATTTATATCATACGAAAATTCGTTGGTTGAATTATGAAAAAAAAATGTTCACACTAATTTCTACTCATATTTGTAGGATAGTTAATAGCGTTATAGATCAAATTTCAAACTTAGTACAGATTTTCCATTTCAAAATTAGTTATTAAATTTAGTTTTCTAAAGCTTAAAAGTCAGGAATTTATACACAGATATCTCTATTTAAACATTTTTGAACGTTTACACCACTTTTTCAAATAGGTTCTGATTGTTAGGTTTTAAGTTTGATTGAGTTCTGATTTGATTACGTTTACATTAAAAATTCCAATGTGCATGTCTTGTAGTGATCGTTTTCTACTTTCCTTCATCAAAAGAAGATGAAAAAGTAATGAAATGAGTCGGACGAAAGTGTAAATAATGGACAGTTTTTAAATAAAATATATTTGTTTTATTTGTCAAAGTAATATTTAAAATCAAAAGGTTTTTGATAATCATTTTTTTACTAGTGTCATTTCTTGTTTGTATCATTTTGGACCATTTGGACAACTTCACAAACTAACATTAGTTGTATTTTTTCAGAATATTCATAATTTTTAACTAATTAAGAACATACAATTTTTCGACATTTTGTTATCAAAATTTGTTTCACTCGAGTCAGTTTTTCAACGTTTCAGACTATTTGAGCATTTTTCTTCAAAACTAAAAAAGGTGTTTTCACGCTAGTTAAGTGTACCATTTCTCGTCATTTTAGAATACCTCGACAACATCAAAAAACCTTCCTTTTTAAGCTTTGACTGTTTTACCACTGGCATAGTACTGCCCTGAACATGCAGCCAACCTTCAGCCAGTACTAGGAAAACTAACGCCTGTCTGTACTGGCGTGCAGTACTGGGCCAGTACTGCGCCAATTGTGAATTCCGGCACACCACCAACATTTTCACCTGGGTTCTTGATTTTGTTGACTAAAATGCATTTATCAGTTTAAATAATAACGTCCTGGACAAGGTTCATCGATTTTGATATTATCATGTGAAGGAACATGTTGTAGAAAACGTATACTATTAGGAAATATAGACAAATCGACCACATCCGATCATCTCGTTGGCACGTCTCGGGACTTTCGATATCTTCTGCATCATCAGCTACGTTTACCGTTTTCGGATAGAGTTCTTTGAAAGTTGCAGGGTAATGGAACCCTCGTCGACGCGACGCGACGCCCAGCTAACTTTATCTGGTGAAAATTTAATGAATAGAAATGAGCAGATTAGCATTGCCAGGGATTATCATAACCCCCCAGATTATCTTGAATTAAGTGGCTCTCACAGAACTCAATTAATACTACATATGGAGCTTAGAACAAAATGCAAGAGACCTAATGAAAACAAATCGCTTGTTTCTACCAAAAACAGTGATAATTAGTATTATTAGTAAACTTTAGATAGGGTTGTAACCAACTTCTCGTGTGAGCAAGAGTTTATGTTCTTTTTGAGTGGGTCGATAGGTTCCAATTTCAGTTTGTTGCCGAGGAGATGGCTCGTTTCGTCACATTACTTTTTATGGGTTATTAGAAAATTCTATTTTCTTATCTATTATACAAAAAGTAATTCAGGTATTTTTTCCGAATTGGAAAATGTTGGTAGCACCTTTTTATACGTGTCAAATATATAGAGAGCAAATTGTGATAAAACAGTATAATATTTTAGTTAAAGGTCTTACTTTAATATTATTTTCATTTCTTATTTCAAAATTATGGAGAGGAGTCAGAGAGAGGATAAGAGGATGTAGAGAGCGGTCATTTTTGGGTCGCTCCGTATCCTCGAGACATACGAGGGTTTCGATAGTATGTCGTTGCGCTTTCGTCGTGCCCTGCGGTCACTCACTATGATTGCATTTTGATATATAGCACAATTTCAATCACTTCAAAACAATATTTTGCAATTTAAACGACTTTTAAATTTAAAATAATTCAATTTTGAATGCTTTGTTCTAAATGAGTTAATTGTTTAACAGGTGATTTAAAATTAATCGAAAAATGGTATGCTTCTTCGAAAAGTTATATTTTCACGGCCGTAAATTAAAAATTAGACAATTTTTTAGGCTTGCAGTTTGGAGTTATTATTCAGGAAGATAATACGTATATCTGGGTAGCCTATTCACTATTGACGGAAAGATAGATGGGGAGTTAGATAGGCGCATAAACGAGGGTAAGAAGGTTATCGGTACTCTCTACATCCGAATTAGTAAAAATTTTACTAATGCAATTAGTAGCCTTGAATCTGACTGTTAAATTAGTAATTTGATCAGTTTCTACTAAATGAAATGGTAAGATTTATGTTACTAAATGCATTAGTAAGGGTATTCCACTAATCTGCTTAGTAGTGCTGACTTACTAATTCAATGAGTAGCAATGAATTGCTATGGAAACATAATTTAATAATTGTTTAATTACTTTCTGCTGGTTTTTTGAGTTTTAATTGAGAAACGATAATGTTTTCATAATTTATATCCTAAGTTTATATAGTTATATTAATAATAATTGTGTATGAACGATGCAATATATAAACTGAAATGCTATTGGTATCCGCTGCGGTGCAATACACCATCTATTTTTTCAGTTCGGCCAAAATGTGAATTCGTGAAATCAGGTCAATAAAATTAGGTTTTTATTACAATTTTAATCATTTGTTGAAAGTAAAAAAAAAGGTTGTCACAAAATCATAGTATCGATGATTTTTAAGTCTTTTTTCATGTTTCAAACTTATTAATTTTGAGGCAGCACTTATAATCATCAGATACAGTTTCCCTAAGCGACAAAAATTATTATTTAACCTAAATTTTAAACAGAATTAAAAACTCTTTTG
>CAKNWT010287340.1:779-22579 GCA_932066315.1 Andricus coriarius | reverse complement strand
CCGTCTTAGAGGTTAGCCCTGCCAAAGTACGCGATTCTCGAAAAAGAATAGCGGGCTGTGGCAGGAAATTCTGATCACGAGGACCAAGTGCCTTGAGACACTCTACAACACTACACTACGCTACGACTTCACTTCGCGTACAATTCGTTTGGTCAAAAATAACACGTGTGATACCATTCACGTGCGACCGCCATAAAGGTTCGCGCCGAACTCCAGGTATAACCACGAAGTAGTACTACTTCGTGGGTATAACACGTGACTGCGAAAACAGCTCTGCGCATGTGCGCGGCACTGACACGAAATTTTCAGCCGTGGCAAACATTAACGAATTCTTGGACGTCGCTCGTCCCACCTCTGCTCACCAAACACATAGGGTGATACCACTCCTTACTTTTCCTTCGTGATAAAAACAAATCAATTTGAAAAGTGAAATGCACGTACAATTCAGCATGTCCGCCATCTTGGACGTAACTTCCTGGGATTTCTACGCTGTTCGACGTATATGACGTAGCTAACGTATTATACGTGAAAAATTTCAGAGTCACTGACCAACCCTGGTCAAGTTCTGAATCTGGTGTTGTCACTTTTGACAGTTTGATTTTAATCCTTGACGAAAAGGGAATTGATAAAGTTTCATTGTATAATAGATGTATGTGAGATAACATAAGCTGTCGCAAGATTTTAATTAACGCTTGAATGACGCATCGTCAACCATGCGAACTGGATTGTGCGATTGAAGCTGTGAAAGTTTCCTTCAAAACTTCTGTGTATTATATTGTCCTAAACCTGTTTACGTATTTCCTAATCTTCATCTACGAAACGACACGTCATGTTCAGTAAAAAGAAGGAAGTTAAACGACGACCAAGACCCGCAGGAAGTCTTGCTCAGGTGCCAATACAATTTTTATGGGTTATTTTACATTGTTCTGAACTGTCATAGCTGTCATAGTCCAAATAATTTGTTTTTATTTATGAATTTTTATCAAAAGTAACCTAATTATTCTAATTAGAATTAAAGTAAGGGTATCTAAAATTTATTCTTTACTGGCAGAAACATTTATCTTCTTTATTAGTCGGTACTTTTATTTTATGGCTCTGTATGTCTACGCTCGCTGATTTAAAACAACATTTTCTTCTAATTTCTTTAATAATGCTTTTAAAAATATAATAGGTAATCATTAAATGTATTTTTCCTATTTCTTTTATTTCATGATATTTTTTAAGGATTTATTAAGCGAATGTATTCCAACACAACATAACCTTAAACTTAAAAAAACATTTTAAAAATAAAATAAAGGAGAACTGCTGTAAATTTTCCTGGTTTACAAAAGAAAAATTTAATAATAGTACATTTTAGAAAATCTAGTAATTAAATTTAACAGGAAACTATAACTCATAGAATAGAGAAAATCAGTTCTAGAAAAGGACGAGAAGAGCCCTCTGGGAAGGGCTTTGCAGGCTACAAGAATACTTTGATTTTGTTTTTTTTTAGACCACTGATAGCGAAAAAAATATATTGTATGTATAAGCATATGAAATTTGATTTTTAATCACTAATGTAAATTCCAAGAGCTTCAATTTGAGCCGTCCCCAAAGAAGAAAGAAAAACTAAAAGAAACGCTTCCAACATTGTGATCTAACAATCTAAATTTCCGAACTTTCTTATTTTTTAACAACTGATATAAACAAGAAGAATGTAATATAGAAAATTATATTTTGTATCACAATTCGGTATGCCAAAACCTTCAATTTAAGCCGCTCTCGGAAAAAAACTTATGGCCTAAAAAAATAAATTACCTCCTCAGTGGGCACGAAATTTAAGAACGTAAACAGAACGTCCTAAAAACGTTCCTTGGACGTACAAGTCAAAAGACTATTCTGAAAACGTTTCATGTTCCAAATACGTCCATAAATCGTCTCTGCAATATTGTATGTTTAAGGAACGTTATTTGGACTGACCTAGGACGTTTTTGAGCCGCTTTAATGACGTTCTTTAACGTTTGTGCCCACTGGATCTTTTTTTTTTTTCTAACGACTGGTTTCAAAAAAAGAAAAATATAACGTAGCGAATGTGATTTTTTATCGCATCCAGAACACCACGAAATATTGCATGAGAACATTAGCTATATTGCAGCAATGTTGCATACCAAATAATATTGCTGCAATCTTGTGTGAAAATCTTGCATCAATATTGTAACAATATTGCACGGCAGTTTTGCCAATTTTGTAACGCAATATTGCGTGCTGTTGGACGTAGGTTAACCAGATGTCCTGATTTATGAGGATCTGTCCTGATTTTTTATTGCTGCCTGATTTACTGATTTTTGTGCGATATATTTTAATTTTCCATGCCTGGCGACGAAAATTCGCGTTATTTATTGCGTTAACCTAAATTTTCTTTAATTTTTAGCGACCAAAAAAATTTAAATAGATGATAAGAAACTTTTCGATCAGATTATGAATGTATGAAAACCATTTTAAAAGAAAAGGCGAATGATAAGCAATACTTTGAAAAGTCCTGCAATTCCAATATTTGCGACTTTGCCGCGAATAGAAATATTGCGTCTTGTTAGGTGAACGCATTTTCCTCTCGTATATTACCTGTGGAGTAATGCACGAAATCGAATGTCGCTTGAAACAGTTAAAAATATTGAGACTCTCAAATTCAATTTCAAAAACTTGCATGTTTGGAATTTTACAAATATTTAATAAGGAAGGAAAACATGAAATTGCTTTAAAAAATTGGTAGTTCGGGAAAGTATGTAAACGAATTAACATATTGTACAGATTGTAGTTTATTATTTAAATAAAAATTAGGGATGGGGGAACGTATTGGTGGAACGGGGTGAGAAGTGGGGATAATGTCCTGATTTTCCGATCAAGTCACCTTAGTTGCACGCCAAATAGTGGTCCAAAACAGCCTGAATTTGAAATTGACTAAAGGCCTTTAGGGTATTCATGATCTTGTCAATTAAATATAAAGTGTTTAATTTTCTATTTTTAACAGCTACCCAGTAAAAAAACTAATTGCGGCGAATTAACATGTTTTAATTTGCCCGAATCTAGCTTTGTGATTCGTTGAAACGAATTGAGCCAGTCCGAATTGAATGTGTATCAATCGACGCTAGTTCGTGTCAAGGTCATTTCGAAAAAATGTTAAAAATTGCATGTCTCGAGGCGCGTTGATTATTTCTTACGAATTCGATTGAGTAGGTCAGTCGTGAACCGTATTCGCTCTGGCGAATTCAGACGACTTGGAATTTTGTTTCAAATCGGGCGGATTAAACTGAATTGGCTGAGACTGAAATCAATTTGTGCTCCTATATCCATTTTTCGCTGAATTCGAGCGAATATGTTACTTGAATATTATATTATTTTTCATGAGTTTACCCGAATTCACAACCTGTTTCAATGCATGATTGTCGCAAAGCTAGATTCTGGGGTTCCTAGCAAATTTTTCTCAATTTGCCCCAATTAGTTTCTTTTTGCTGGGTATTCTCAAGGATTTGCACAAGTACATTGCATACATATTTATTTTTGGAGAACATTTAAAAAAAACTGTAATTGCACACATCGCACAGACGGTCATAATTTCTTTTGGGCATCATCCATATACTAATTCGAAATTATTGCTAGATTAGAAGGTCTTATTTTCAGGAAAGGATTGTTACCAGAGTAATATTAGACATGGATTATTTTATGTAACCATTTGGACAATTCATTCCTAAAGTTGATGATTTTAATATAAATTGAATGGAAGTTTAGAGTTACATAAATCTAATCGCTTGTAGGAGTAAATACAAATAATACTATTATCTTTTATAGTATGGAATTTTCGAAGTGCCTGAATCAATTGAAGACATCGGCAAAAGCCGTGGAATGGACGACGACGATGACGAGGATTTGGAAGCGGAATTGGCCGCTTTGACTACTGGAGGCGGTGCTGGACGCCGACCTCCTAAAGGTAAATAAAAAAATAGGAAAGACGGCTCTGCCATCGAAATGAAAGTGACCGAATCTACAGTTCAAATAAAACATCTATTACTTTTCCGAATATATGAAATAAGGCTTGAATGTCTTGGTTCTGGCGGTGGTTATCATGAGTCATTTTGCCGTTTTGCCAAATAATATAGAAATGAGTGCGTTTATCAAATAAAATGTTTCTTTTTTTCAGCTCCTAAACGAATTCCTGACGCAGAATTGAATGCAATGATCAGTGATAGTATGAAAGATATCAATTCTGACGAAGAATTATCTGGAGATGAAAATGACCCTGATTTATTGGTATAAAAATCTATATCTTTTACTATCTTTATTATCATTCTATTAATTTATTCTCATTTTGCATTAGTTTGCAAACCTTTTTTTCAATTTTCTATATTTAAAGGACGAACTTCAGATGCTCACTGGTGAGGAGATTCCCGCCGAGAGTCCTGAAACCGAAGTACCACCGGAATCTCCGGGTGAAGTAACCAGTGATGCCGGTATGGGTGATACTGTAAAACTATTAGAAGAAAGATTAAATATGTACATAGCCGCGGAAGGAAAAGCAAAAAGTGAAAACAGCACTTCGAAAGTTCGAAGATACGGAAGAGGGGTCAAAACGCTGAAAGAAATGCTGACGAGTGCCAAATCTGGTAGGCAAATCGACACAGCCGACATTCCGCCAGTACTACCACCGTCAGCTACTTCAACTGTTACTGAAAAACCACCATGTGATTAATGGTCTTTTATTAACTGATCTATTTTAATTAATTTTTAAGACATTGTACATTTATATAACATATTTTATAGCACCAGAACCAACAGAATCGAAGCCGCCAGTCCCGATGGAAGAATCTCCATGTGCAGAGGTTCCTGAGCCAACTCCAAGCACTTCTTCGGATATTGAGGTTGATCAAGAAACTTTAAATTTGTTGAAAAAGCGACAGCAAGAGTATAGAATAGCAGCCGTCGCCTGGAAAAAAGCTGGGAATACAGAAGAAGCTATTCAACACGTAAAGCTTGTAAAGCAATTTGATTTAGTCATTGCCGCTATTTCTGCAGGGAATGTTGTGGATTTGGCCGATATGCCAGGAAGTCCAAAAATGCCAGAGACAACGATACCTGTGCCTTCAACTTCGGAGAGGGAAGAAAGTGAATCACAGCAAGCCACTTCTGCAGAAGAAGATGCGCCACGTAAGATATTCTATTGTAGATTCAATTATTGCTTATCCATAGAACCACTTTTAAATCCTTTTCAAAATTACTCAGAATAGGGTTCGTGATGCAAAACTAATAACAGGTGGCAGCACCGAGCCGAGTACTAGACCCACTGTCGATGAGAGATGAAATTCAATATGGCGCTTCGAATGCAGTTGCTTAAATTAAGTATGAGGGTAAATGAACTTTAAATATATGTTTAGTGCTTGTATACGAAGGTTATTTATACTTTGAGTGGAAATTATGCATACAGTGGGATATTCAATGAACTATGATAAACGTAAGCTCTCTTTGCACGTGACAGCCAAAAAATGATGTTTGAAGCTTTTACGAATGCTTTATGATAAATATTGATAAACAAGTTAGAAAAATGTATTTTGTGATATTTAGAAGGTATAAATGGCACTTTATACATATTTGTTCACAACATTTATTCTATTGAAATTCGTATCTCATTGACAGACATTATGGTTCTAGTACTTGGCTCGGTGCTGCCACCTACGATTAGTTTTGCATAATGAACCTCATGAGCTGAACAACAAACAACACACTACGGCGCGCGAGAAACGTTGCATTGATAATTAATGTTACGAATATAAAAAAAGATTGCTTTCCATTTGAAATGAAGTTAATTCTAAAACTGGAAGTATTTCGCACAGATAATTCGAAATTGTTCAATTTTAAATATTAGTAATTTGAAACTTGCCTATACGTTTTATGTTTTATTTCACATCAGTTTTAATTTATTGTTCTCAACAGTTTATTTGGACGGAATATTTTATACAATTATGTTCGTTGAATTGGATTAAAAATCATTTATTTAGAAACTGTACACTGTAAGAATTGGTTCATTTAACAAACCCTAAACAAATGATTTTTAATAAAATACAAAGAACCTAATTGTAGAGAATAATTCAATGAATAAAGTGAGCTTTTCAGGTGTTTTCATACTCCTGAACGGTACTGTATAAAAATATTCCTTTTTTTAAGTGAAAGATCTTTTTGAGCACTATCAAAATATATATATGACTTCATCTGATCTACATGAAAATTCTAAAAAAAATGGAGGAGGAAAAATAACCTAAAAACAAATAAAATAAGTATAAAATAACAATAAATAATAAAATCAACGATTTTATGGGCTAAATTTTCACGGGATGAAACGATTCTTTTATTTTCGCATTCTATGGAAAAAATTGCATGAGAAAGTCGCATTGAAACTTTTTTACTTGAGGGGAAAGTAGCGATATTTTGAAGTTTTTTCTTTTTAGAGTTCCTATGGTACAGAACAGAAAAAAATTTAATTTTTTAGAAAAAAGGATAATATTTTAAGCCAAAGGAATCGTTTTTTAAGACCAAAATAGGCTTAAATCTAACATCAATTAAAAAATAGGCTTAATTTAGTGTGCACTTAAATTAAGCTTGAACAAAATTAAGACTTTTTCCATGCGATTCTATCGAATAACGCTCAAGAGTATTTGCTTTAAACGATCATTCAATGTTTCTTCTATCTCCTAGGCATACAAATTACTCGTTTAGCGGCATTAGTTAGTATTTATTAAGTTTAATCCAAAATTGAACCTTATAACTGGAAAAAATGAATACATCTGGATTTCATATGAATAAATTCATGAGCATTACTTGCCAGCATCGCATAGAAAAAAAGATCTTACTTTTGTTACAGCATAATTAAGCATAATAACCGTTTCCAGTTGGAATGCATGATATTCCGCAATGTACTCGACTCAGTACTCTCGCACTGCGGCCCTTCCGAGGCGAGAGTCGCCAAAGTCTCTTGCCCCTTGAGCTGGGAAACTGCGTGGACTAGCAATTCTAGGAATTCCTAAACCGCGAGTTCCCAAACCGAGAGTCGGGTGTATACATATCCATCAATGAACGCAGCAACACCGCACTCTCCTTGCTCCTCTGTTTCATTCGTGATATTTCGCATGAATTACTTTAAAGTTAAATTTAACCCTTTTTACCAACTGTCAATCACTGGGGGTTTGGCGATGACTGAATGTTTCACCGTATACAAATCTTTGAAAAACTTTCAAAACAAAAGAATTCCAAACTAATTGTAAGTGGTGGTTGACTATTTCACCACCTGGTGCTAAAATTCAGAACTAGAAAGAGTAGGTATAATTTTCAAGATGCATTGTAATTTGTGCATAAAAGTGTTTTATGATGGTTTTGTGGAGTTAAAGAAATATTGACACATTCATTGTACAAAATGTTTAAAAAAAAAAAAAAAAAAACCAATTAATTTACTGTGCTATGTAAGTTTGAATGTATTATAAGCTTAAATGAACTTAAATTAATGTATATAGTGAAAAAGTTGATCCAGGTTATGCAAAGAATATAAATAATTGACCTTTTTTAAATGAAATACGAATTCTAACCTAACTTTTAGGTTAGATTTTATTGATAGTAATTATTTTGTGTATTAATGAATGAAAAATTACTTTGAGTTTATGTTCACTTCAAAATAAGGTTATTTAGGTTTATACTATGTTAAAATTTACAATAAGTAGTACAATAATTATTCTTGTTTAGAAAAACTTCATCGTCAAGAAATGTGTTTTTTCATTGCATGAGATGGAAATTCCATCTGAATCACTTTGTTTTCAATAAAGACTAATTTTTATTATGCAATAATTGCTTTAAACTCTACAGAACAATCGTAAATAGTATATTACGACCCAAGGCCAGAAAGTTGGATTTCCGGGCGTGTGTGACATGAAGGCCGAGGCGAAGCCGATGCCTCATATCACGCACGCCAGGGCATCCAATATTTCTGGCCATGTGTCGTATACTATTTTTCGTCATCCCCAGCCGAAAGTACGTAGTGTCGTTGCGCCGCTGCTCTCGGTCAGCTGAGTAGATGCATGGGATTCCGTCGCCCGCCCGACTTTTGCAAAGGCGAGGCGGAGCCGAGGTTTCGCTGGTCGGGGCGGGCATCAAAAACACATTTTTTATTTCTTCGTAACATTTCTTCCTCGTCCGCAGAATCTTCAGACGACCTTAAACCTTAAACCATCAGTTTTGAGGTTGAAAACACCGACGCTCTCTTTTTTCGATTCACCTGTCAAGATAAATTTTTTCGGAGGCTAAGGGCGCAGTCCCATGGAGGTGGATTAGTAGAATAGTGGAACAGTTTTGACCAATAAGGTGCCTGTACAAGATCTAGCAGTCACCTCATTGGTCAAATCTGTTCCACTATTCTACTAATCTACCTCCATGGGACTGCGCCCTAAGTACACAATAACAATGAGTGTTGCTACGTCAGCGAGCCACAAAAATCTCGCAGCCAATCAGAGATCGCGTTCTGTAGCAGGCCGCAAAACCCACTGTTTCCGGACAAAAATGCAGCCGGGAAAACGTACTTTCGACTAGGGGATGAAGAAAAATAATTTTATGCCCCGATATGCCCAGACCACATGGCGTATACCAGTATAACCATTCCCAATAGAAACTTAGAAATTGTTAGGTGAACGGATATCTACAGACAGAATTGGTATAAATTAAGTATAAATATAGATTCATATGCTCACATTATTTTTCTTTCAATTCTATATAATTGTTTTAACTACTTTAACTAACATTACATTTTTTTTAAATCATCATACAGCTCAACCTCAAGAGCCTTTATCCGGCTCATCCCTGGAGTCCGCCCTAAAAGAACGTCTTGAGGTTTACCGACGAACAAAAGTTGCAGCCGAGGGCGAAGGGAACTCATCAAAAGCTCGAAGATACGGTCGAATTTGTAAGCAATTCGAAGACGCTTTAAAAACGTATGCGAGAGGAAAGCCTGTTCCTCTGGATGAACTTCCTACGCCTCCAGGATTTCCTCCCCTAGCAGTTAGTACGCCCGCACCTACGGAACCAACGCCACGTTCATCACCAAAACCAGAACCCGAGAAACAGTCTTCCCCAAAAGAAGAGCCTAAAAGAACTCCAGTAGTTCCGCCTAGAGTAAATGCAGGTAATCAGGAAACTGACTTTAATATCTAAATCCCTTTAATTTGCAGAAGAATTCAATTTATTTAAATTAATTTTGACTTGGTTATTTAGATAAGAAGCAGAAAATGATAACCTCCCGCGCCGATAAGCAAATGATGCAGATACAACAACGACAACAAGAGTTTAAACTAGCTGCGCTCAAAGCGAAAAAAGAAGGAGACTTGGAACTCGCACGAGATTATCTTAGACAAGCAAAAGGAATGGATCCTTTAATTGAAGCGAGTAAATCTGGACTTCCCGTGGATATGAATTCTATTCCTCTGTCGCCTGATGCAAAAATACAATTAACTGCCACTGGTTTAGACTCCAAGTTGGACGAGAGTTTCGATCTTATATCGAAGGAGGAATGTTTGGAAGAAGCAACAGGGAGCGACGATCAGATTTATGAAAACTTGGAGGCACAACTGCTCAAACAGATTAAGGTGAGTTTCATTTGCTTTATAGTTATTTGGATACTCTCGGCACGGGCGAAAATATTAAAAGCAGAAATAGAGGAGAAAAAAAGGATTTCACCAAATGAGGAAAAGAGCCTCGGTGCTGAATCGGGAATTTACTATTCAAAATCACCTACAGCCTACAATTCTCAACCGATTTTCAATTTTTTTTGTTCAGAATTGATCAGCGATAGTTGCACAAGAGCATGTATGGATTAGATTTTTTATTTTTTGTAATTTTCTATTTTTTATATAAATAAAGAACGAGCGAAAATGAGACATTTTTTAATTATTATTTTTTATCTTCAAATCAATAACTTAATTAATCCCTTTCTCGACGAAAATGAATGACGAAGTATCCACAGAATAAAAATAATTTACAGGATATCGAATCCAATTGTTATAAACAATTTACATTAACAAAATGTCAACATATTGGAATTTTGCTTGAAAAGTATATTTGTAAGTTGAAATTGCTTGATGTTATCAACAGGATCACGTTTGATCATGGAAATGCGTTGAATGGTATAATTTGTTTATTTCATAAACAAATTATGTAAACAAATGCATAGTTTAGGCGTTCATTGGCAGAAAGTAATCGCTTTTCTTTCTTGGTACCTTTAAACTATATGAATGGTAATATTTAGTGATTAAGATTGGTCATTCGATATTATTTATTTATTTTGTAAACAAATTTTATAAACAAATGCATAGTTTGGACATTTATAGATAGAAAGTAATAGTTTTTCTTTTTCGTCGTCTTCAAATTACATAAGTGGTGATGTTTACTGACGAAGAATTGTCAATCGATATTATTTGTTTATCTTATAAACAAATTTTATAAACTAATGCATAGTTTGAAATTCGAGAGCACTTTCGTGTGTTGGATTCTCTGAACCGCTTGAAATCCTTATTACGGGCTTCTGCAGCTTCTCTTTAATAATGTATATTTTGAATATTTGAATTATTGAAAAAACTGAAAAGCTGTTTTAAAACGAATTTTACTTCAGTCAACCTCACCGACATTTACGTAAAACATTAGTCTACTTTGAACTTACATTTTTGTATAAAATTTGTTTCTAACAGAAGCAAATTATATAGATTGACAATTCTTCATCACTAAGCATCACCACTTATGTAATTTGTATACGATTAGAAAGAAGAATGATCACTTTCTATCTATAAATGGTCAAAATATGCATTTGTTTATAAAATTTGTTTATAAGGTAAACAAATAATTTCGATTGACAATTATTCATCACTAAACATCACCACTTATGTAATTTGAAGACGATAAGAAAGAAAAAGTGATCCTTTTTCTTTCTTATTGTCCTCACTATGCATTTGTTTTTATGTTTTGGTTATAAAATAAATAAATAATATCGAATGACCAATCTTAATCACTAAATATTACCATTCATATAGTTTAAAGGTACTAAGAAAGAAAAGCGATTACTTTCTGCCAATAAACGCCTAAACTATGCATTTGTTTACATAATTTGTTTATAAAATAAACAAATTATACCATTCAACGCATTTCCATGATCAAACGTGATCCTGTTGATAACATCAAGCAATTTCAACTTACAAATATACTTTTCAAGCAAAATTCCAATATGTTGACATTTTGTTAATATAAATTGTTTATAATAATTAGATTCGATATCCTGTAAATTATTTATATTCTTTGGATACTTTGTGCTTCATTTTTGTCGAGAATGGGATTAATTAAGTTATTGATTTAAAGATAAAAAATAATAATTAAAAAATGTCTCATTTTCGCTGATCACTTCTAAACAAAAAACTGAAAATCGGTTGAGAATTGTAGGCTGTAGGTGATTTTGAATAGTAAATTCCCGATTCAGCCCACTGTGCGGTGGTTCATGTCAAATTAGGCATACTGCTTTTATCAGATCACTTAATTGCATTACGAAAATGTGTCAGTGGATTATGATATATACCGGGACATCCCTGAGAAAAAAATGATGCCCTTAAGTATGTTTTAATTTTGTAAAATATCTCGAGCACTTATCCGAAATCTGAGGGAAAGAAGTCTCGGCTAGATTTGGCTATGCATTAGCGATGATCGTTCGGGAAAGTTTATAGTAGGTGCCGAACAGTCGAAGACACAGTGTCCCTTGAGGATTGTATCTGCGACTAGCAAACACCAGCAAATCCATCTTCTAATACACTGGAGTCCAGCCTAACCGGCCTTTTCGGGGGTACCCTCAATGGCCTTCACGGTAAATCGGGACTGTCCAAACCGTAAACAATCAGGACCGTATGAACCATTACTGTTGGAGTTTTGTCCTAAAAAAATATTTTCTTTGTATTTTTGCGATTTTCGTTTTATAATATCACAATGAAAGTGACAATCTTTGTACTCGAAAATCAAACTTGATCAAAGTACTGATTTATAAGTATGAACGTACATACTAATAAATATAAATGCATAAGTATATCAGGGTGCCCATTTTAATTGAAGAAAAAAATTCCCAGTTTTTTCTCGGTTCGCAAACATTTTTTACGATCAATAAAATTAAAAAATTGGAACTCTAAAGCTAAACATCTTTCCATTTGAAGTAATAAAAAATAAACTACAAATTAAAGCATTCAAAGTGGAACTCTTGAATTTTAAACTTTTTAAATTGAAGTTTAAAAGTATTTTGATTAAAAAATTTTATAATCAATTGCTCAATAATTGACACGTTTAAAATGGAAGGTATCAACACTTTCCAAGTAAACAATTTTAAATAAAATGCAGAGAAACTGCAGAACTTAGAATTTTTAACTTTAATAAATTATAGAGTTCAAAGATTCAGATTCAATTCCAAATACTCTAAACATAACATCAAAAACAACTTTTCTACTTTACGAATGATATGCATTCAATTTGTCTGAAACAAAAGTAAACTAAATATTTGGCTGAAATGAGAATGAAAATTTTGCTGTTACCACATTATCACTTGTTTTCGAAGATTTTTTCTTTGAATATTCATAACTTTTCACTTTACATATTCCGCAACTCAAATTCAAGAGCTGGCCCATGTAGCTGGCATAAGTATTCTGAGCGGTAAAGTATTTATGTAAAATAATTTTTTTATGGCGCCTGCTTTCACTTCTTTAATAAGCTCATATTGATGAGCGAACGTTGAACGCTTCCTTTTGTTTTTCGGCGTCATTTCTCCAACTGACTGAAAATGACTGTCCTGCGACATTTTTGTAACTGACTGAAAATGACTGAAGCAGAGGACCCGATTAACCGCCGAGGGTACTGCCTGCTTTTTTGATACACCTCTGCGTTGTTGCGGAGTTGTTCCGCTGACCATGCCCGGTATATCGGGAACCGGTAAAGCGGGACTCCAATGTAGAAATTGTTTGAAAAATCGCATGTTTTTGAAAACGAAAACGTATACATGCTAATATATGCAGTTGATATGGCCTTGTTAAAAATTCTTAGTGGACGATGACGACGGAATGACAGGATTGATTAAAGGTCTTGTGAAATACTTAAAATAGAACAAAATTGTTACTAAATATGGGAAAAAAACAAATCCAATGTGATTTAGGAGAGGAAGAGGAAGAAAGGAAGGGTAGCAAGATGGAAAGGTAGAAACATAATGGAGAACATTTTAGTAACGGGGAAAAGAATGCACACATAAGGGAAAGAGTTTAATAGGTAGCAGGGACAATATGGGCAATAGAAAAGTGGAGATTTGAAAATGGTTTGGGAACGCGAATAAAACTGTTTTGCTATTGAAGAGGAGGTATGTGGCTGTGTAGAATGGTAGGAGATGGGAAATTGCACGAAAGATGTGTAACATGGATTTTTGAGGTAGATTGGGGGACACCAAGATACATAATAAACCAAGAAATGCAGGGGGATAAAGTAAGAACAAGAGAAGGCAAAAGAGCATGGCGTCTTGAAGAAAATTTGAAAGAAGAAATTGGGAGGGGGGGGGATAGGCGCAAAACTGAAGGAAGATAAAAGAAAAATGTTTTATAAGGAAACAGTAGTATAATTAGAAGAAATGAAAATATGTGGAAGGGAGAATCTAGTTTATAAAGAAGTGGAAACAAGAGATAGGAAAGGTAGGTGGAGGAAAGGTGGGATAACATAGTTAAGTCAAGTTATAACAGATGGCATACAGAGATAAGTTTTTTGGAGGGGTGGAGGTTAAATGGAGGACGATAGAAAAATTTATATTAGGAAATTAACTAGGGACAGGGTTGTATTTGGGAAAATATTAGAGGTTGCAGTGTGCACTGTATACAGACTGTGGATGGAAGAAATACACTTCTGATAATGTTTGGAATGGTTGTATGAGATGAATTGGAGAATTAGGTAGTTGGCAGGAGATCATGAAGAGAATTTTAGGGGATCAACGGACAGGGAAAAAATGGATGAAATAATTCAAATTAAGAATAGTGATTAGGGCCAAGAATAAAAGAAAAGAAGAGTGAAAGAAAGAGAAACTATGGAAGGAAATGGAAGTCATAGCATAAAAACGTAATGATAAATAGTATAAGGATAATAAATAGAGGGCATTTACAAAATACGTGATGGGTTCAGGGCGGTGGGGGAGAGAGCTTCTTTCAAAGTATCATTCTCCATGTTAAGTACAATGGAAAATGTGTCACGTATTTTGTGAATGGCCCCATAGAAGTCATGTAATTTCAGTTTTCAGACTAGATGATTGTTTTTAATTACTCTGTTGTCCATTGCATTCACTACTAAATAATATACAAACTAATTTCACATTTCTTTAAAATATGCTATACTATAATTGCTATCATGATTTAAAATTGCAATATCATTTTTACACAATTTCTAAGTCATAATTTTATTTTTAATTGCCTCCAAACTTACTGATTTTTTAAAGTTCAATTTCTGTATTCGATAGCTAGAATTCAACTTCACAGTTTTTTTTTTCAAACTGCAAATTCACTTCACAATTAAGGGCATGTGACAGTCTAACACCTGACTTATTACATGACATTATATTCGGCGGCTTTATAATTTAAAAGGTTATTATATTGTGCTGAAATTTTGGGAAATGGTTAAAAATATATAAGGGTACGTCTGTCTTTCCCACTTGAGTTTTTATTTTGTTTAAACAGTGCAATTTTATTTATTTCTAACTTGTAATGTAACTCAGAAAAGGGCTTTACAGCATTATTTAAATGAAAAAGAAACTCAAGTGGGCCAGACTGAGCTGCCCTTATATATTTTGTACCATTTTCCAAAATTTCAGCACAATGTATTCATTTTTATCGCCAGTTAACTTCACTTCGTCGAGTGCTGAGGGCAGCTCAGGAGAGACTGAGTATCTCCTGAATAAGTGGAAAATGGTATGTGCATACAAAAATTAAGAAAAGGGATTAAGTAATGTTTAAGAAAGGAAGATATAGTGGCATAGTGAGGGCCAGTGTAGTAGAGGAGGGTAATTTTTACATTAATCGAGGATATAAAGTAAGAAACTCAAAATATTAGAAGAGGTAATAAGAGAAATGGTATGTGAAAGAAGCAAGAATTAAAAAAAAATTGAACAGTGAAAGAGAAATCAAAAAAATTAGGAGGGATCAGGGGATTTTATATAATCGTTCAAGCTACAGTTTGAATCTCGATCCGCCATAACTGATCTTAATTGATTTACAATTTTGACGTCGATGAAATTACATTACATATGAAATTACAGGATCGAAAAGTTCCTAGTGATTTCACAGTTAAAGAACCTTTTATGTTAAAAAAACATCCTTTTAAGTTTTGAACGCACTTCGACTTTGAACAATTTTAAACGTTTAAAATTGTAATATTTCATTCCATTCCAGTGGTGCTTATCTACAAGAGATCACTGTAAGGCTCTAGGTGACGTTCCTGGTTACAACAGGTGGGAAAGACTCGCATTGAGTTACACTCGAGATTTGGACATGTTACGTGTTCGAAAACGAAATGGATCGCCTCCTCCGCAACATCACTACGAGATTAAAACTTATGCCATTGTTCAGTGCGTTTTAAGATCTTATTTCTTGATTGATTTTCCGAATCGGAATGTACACTGCATCTTTTAATAATCATATTACAAATTACAGAAGCTGTACGGATTTAAACGACGGAGACCTGGAATTGTCAATAATTCGAGGCATAAATTATCCCAAGGAAGCAGACACATATGTGATATTTGAGTTTCCCTTTCCCACTGACAGCCCTATGACTGATTCGACATCGACAGTTCGAGACACTAGCAATCCAGAATACGAGGCTGTTTTTCCACTAAACGGAATTATTGAGCGAAGCTCGCGACAGTGCCAAAGAGCCTTCAAGAGGCACGCATTAAAATGCCAAGTCTGGTCCAAAGGGTAATTAAATTCATTACTTACTTATTTACATTTTGTACATATTTGGTTTCTTTAATAATTAGTATTATTAATTTTTAATATCCCTACTTTTAATGAAGTTTTCGGTTTGATTAACGATTTTTTTCGGTGTGAAACGGAAAACCCCTGCTTATTTACCAGTTTATCATAGTACATAGACTAGGTTGTTGCTTGCAGATGCTCGCTGAACCCCATCCTGTGTTGCACTCACCCAAGGTATGAACATTTCGTAAACACATATGTATGATTTCCGAAATAGGAATGAACTTGTTCGTCGGTGAATGGAAACACTGGTACTAAACATCACAGCGAGTTAGTTTTTTCTTTACAGCACATTTAGTTCCTTATAGTTCCTGATTAGATTGTCCTTTGTAGTCCTGTAAATGTGGAGATTGAATTTTGGAACAGAGAATCATATGGTAAAGTTTTCAGCAGTGCAGTAAATGATTGAGATTGCAAGAGCATCTGGTTTTATTTCATATCGCGGAGACGTATTAGTCCAAAATTCATAATTTTTAATAAATTATTTTCCTACTTTATACCATTTCTTAGTTATCACAATTTGTAATTTTTTTAAATACCGTTTACAACAAAGTATATGTAATCAAATGAACAATTTATTTAAGTTTATCTAAAATTATTATTTTAGTTCTGATTAGTTATAACGAAAAATTTGCCCCTAAATCACGAATCAGAAAATTTTATTTTGAGCAATTATGATTCAAACTTTTCTTTGCATATTGCAAGAAGTTTTTTTTGTAAATTATAAAAATTAAAGAAACTGACTTACATTCAATGCTTGTTATAAGGCATAATAAGAATAATTTTTAGAAAATGTGACTAAACTAATGTTAAGGAGAGAGGAGACTAAATTGGCCCACTTAAACTAAAAAGAAAACTTCAAAGAAAATTATTAAACCCAAATTTAGGAAAAAAATGTGATTTGGGTGGCTTGTTACCTTGACCAATCAAATGAAAGAATATTTCGTAAAAGATATATAAATTAGTTATTTATTAGATTTTGCGGATTTTTACATTCTCATCCTAATGAGAAGGTATTAGTTTTACGTAAAATTCGACTTAGTCGGTTTTCATCAAAACTCCACGTTTTGAGACCCCTTGAGTCTGAAAAAAAACGTTTTTTACGAAGGATTCTGTCTGTCTGTACTAGTAGTAGTTGTTCTTTTTTGTAGTAGGAGGGGAAATCTTGCATAAGACACCCAGCCTAAGATTTTAGGCACGATAACTTTCGAAAGACTGATCAGAGTCGATTGACGAGTTCGCTAGTCAGCTATTTGGATCAAAATTCAAAAAGAGTATTTTCAAAATTTTGAGAACATTTTTTTTAAGATATAAAAATTCTATGTACGGCCATTTGTAGTACTCGGAAAGTCGAACAATTTATCCTGATGACTTTTTTTTATAAAAAGAAAGTTATCAGAGTTATAGCATTTCCAAAATTTAAAAAAAACGAGGATGAAAATGTTCAGCCAAACAACGTACGATATGAAAAAAAGTCAAGAAAAGAAAAACGTTGCATTTTGAAAGCTATACAAGATCTACAAATAAAAAATAATAATAATACAAATAATAATAAACAAAAATAAGACTCGTAGTTTTTGTTTTATTTGTAAAAAGCAACATTACAAATAAAAAAATTAGATTTCTGGACAAACGACACAAGCTACGAAAAAAATAAAAAGACAAAAGTTGTTCACGCAAAAAAGAGGTACAAATTTATTATTCATTATTTTTTGATAGGCTGCTTAGTTTTTGTTTTGATCGTGAAAAATGAGATTACAAATAAACATATTATAGTAAATTTGTGGATAAAAGACACAAGGTACAATAATATTTTTAATTTCAAAATTTCAAAATAGGGTCGTTTCACAATTTTAAGTAAATAATTCTTGAATAGTTCATTTTAAACTAAACTCAGAGTGCTTCTTAATTTTTTTCCCCTTTGTGTTCTTGATTAAGAGAAAAAAGTAGTTAAAAATTGGAAGCGCGAAACATAAAGTTGTTGTTCTAAGCTACGCCGAAGTCATAGGAAGAGTACTTTTTAAATGAATGTTCTAATAGAAGTGAGTTAATGTCACCATATTGACGTGCACTTACGAAGTTAGCATTACTTTAAAAATATTTCATTACCATAAAAATATTGACTTTTCTGACATTTCTGCTATCAGCTTTCGTAAAATCCTCCTTGATCTGCTTTCTAAACAATATTTTCCAATTTCCACTGTTGAGGTGAACAAAACGAACAAAATCTGCACATCAATTCTACCATCCAATCAATATCGTTTAAAAATGACAAATTTCCACATTCAATTAGACATTGTAAACAAAATGTAAACAATATTTTATTGAAGTTTATAACATTAAAATTTGATAAACTAAAGAAGGACGATTTTAAATTTAAATTCTGAAAATTTTTCATCTTTAGTGCTTTTGAAATCGAGCTCTTTTATATTTCGCGACTTAAATTAGATTGACGTCGAATTTTTATTTTTATTTTCCTAAAAATAATTTATATACCTAAAACCGAATAGAATGAAAATCTGAAATCTCGATTTGTATGACTTTATTTTAAGACCACGAAAAATTTGCGATTTCTACGATTAGAAATGAAACCAGATGTAGTAAATTTTTACAATTAACCTTAATTAGACTTCAGCATGCAATTTATATTTTTTGTAGCTTGGGCACGTTCACGCAGGAATTTTGTACTTGTAATACTTTATTGTAAACACTAATTGTATATACGTAGTGACCGCAGTAGACTTTTTTGCTAATATTTATTAATAGAAATTACTACTTGACTAAATTTATTGCAGAAAACAGAAGGTGCTTCATGAGGTAGATGCTTGAAAATTATTTTTATAGCTTTATCTTCATTCGAATGAATGCTTGTATTTTTGTTCCAGGGGATTTTTCAAACGAGACAGCCTATTGGGGACCGTTACCGTAAAACTGCAACCTCTTGAAACACATTGCATTTTGCACGATTCTTTCTCGGTGAGTAGATTCATTTCAGTTTAATATGAAATTCATTTACTTGTTACATGTAAAACGAAAAAATGACATGAATATTTCTTTCAGTTGATGGATGGGAGGAAATCGACAGGTGGAAAATTAGAAATAAAAATGCGCCTTCGAAATCCTATACTCACAAAACAAATCGATCAAATAACGGACAAATGGTTAACAATCGACCACTGATGGTGTTTTGCTCCCTAAACTGCCTTGAAACCCGGGTTTTCAATCCGTCTGAGTACACGAATAAGTATGAAGAAAGTAAAAAAAAAAATTCTATCGATAGGGGGAAAAAGTAAAAAAAAAATATTTTTCTCAACTCTTCACAGAAATTTGGGTTTCTTATTATTTAAGCACCTGCTTCTGCGATTACAAAGCTTTAGTATTTTATCAAGAATAACTGTGTCAATGTAAATACGCTGAACGCAACATTGTATATAAATATGGCACTCCACGTGCCTAAAAAGTCGGATTTTATGTTTTACAGCCTAGAATAGTTATTTTGCTTAATAAACGAACAAGTCAGAACATGGCCTTTATTATTTAAAAATGCCTAAACCTTTTTGAAACTGTTATTTAAAGTTTAATTTCTGCAAATTGGTTTTTTTTGGTCTCACGGTCCCATATACAACAAAAAACAGGCGCACATTGCGGGCCTTCGTCAGGAATACATTTCTCTAAAATTAATGTATATTATTTGATAAAGTAAAGATAAATATAGGTCATGAACTTAATCATTATAACATTCTCATGGAGTCTTCTTGGAGTCCTTGACTCCAATTTTACTTTTGGAGTCTTGCTCCAAATTTAGTTTGATTCCGTTATTCACAACCACGAAATTATGTATAAAAAGACTAATTTTCCTTAAAATTTAAATTCCAACATTCCAACATCTCCTTTTCCCCCTATTCGCAAAAACTTCCCCTTTTCTCTTTAAATATACGATATTTGAAAATACAATATTTAAATTACGCGGAAAATTATCTGAAATTAGTAAGTCTACCCATTACCTAATAATAATTAAAGCAATTATAGCACTTAAATAAATTATTTATGACATTTTCCTATTGGTTCAAAAAATATGACGAATTTGTTACATTTACAGCTATTACTAGTGAAAATAATAAAAAATTACGTAATTTAAACATACATTTTTTGCGCAATAACAATTTTTTGAAAATGTGCAAAAAGATGTTTTTTTATTGAGTCATATGCACACATTTAAAAAAAAGTTGAATATGTCGTACCTGAAATTTATTCAGTTTGAACTAAAGAAACATTTGATCATTTTGCTTTTTCGGAAAAAACTTTTGTCGTGATTTAGGATTTCATTTTTTTCGATTTTGGAACGTTATAAACACCAAGAAAAAAAGGTTTCCCATGAATAAAACATAATAACATGTTTCTTTGGTTCAAGCTGAAGAAATTTCAGGTTCTAATCAATCCAAAAAACATGCTTGTACCCTTCAAAAAATTCTAAATAAGGCAAAAGTTATTATTGAATTAAAAAGATTTTTAATGGTAAATTTAAAAAAGAGAACAAGATATTAAGTGATTTCAAATTTTTGTTTCTTTACTTGTTTTGGATTTCGACTCACAAATTGCTATCCCTCATCAGCTCAAACGATTCGATTAATTTTAGCATTTTTACTTCGCTCTACTGAAGAGTGTAGTTTTAAATTTACATTGAAAGTATTAATTATAGTAAGGAAGAAAGGGCAAATTTTGGAAAGAAATATTTATGAGAACGATGTTAAACATATTAAAATTGTGTATTTAACTAATTTTTTTTTCTGACTTGTATCAATGTATAGAATTCCTGAGAATAAAACAAGAATACAACGATCAGAACAAACAAAAATTTTTGTTTCTTTGGACAAAAATAAAAAAGAGGAATTCTATACATTGACTTGAGTGTTGGACGTTAAATAGGATTTTGAATTTGATTTTAATCTAATTTAAAATTCTTAAATTTCTTTTTTATATCACTGTGAACCAATTTTCAAAAATAAATTCTTGAATGGCAGAAATCATTAAAAAAACATTGAAAATTATTTAAAAGTATAACATTTCTTATAAAAATGTTTGTTATTTTCCACATGTAAAAATAATTGTTTAATCTTTCCGCTATTTTCCCCTTTTTCGTGAACAAATTACCCTATTTCCCCCTTTTTGAGCTCCTTTTGTGCTGCGATCCCTGTTCTCAACACATGATGTATTAAAAGTTGTATAAAAGTTGTGCGAAAGTCGCTTACAATCATTCAAATTTTTATGAGTTTTCGTATATACCCATATTTCGGATGACAATACAAAATTCTATTAATTAATAAGTCTACAATTGTTTATTAAAAAAAAGTTTAGAAAAATGACAATACAAAGTTCTATCAAATCGAGTTGTCACGACTCTACTTTCCCACCAATATGGGTATCCAGGAAAATGTAGCAGAGAATAGAGTTCAAATTATTAAAGTTGATCCTCCCATTATCACCCACCAACGGTCATATTGTTATTTGACACACTTATACATATCTAATTGACTTCCAAATTTACATGAATAGGTACTTTTGATTTTGAACTGAGAAGTTATAGTGCCCGAAATTGCGATACATTTGAGAAATAAACAAATGCAGAAACGAAGTGAAATGCAGAAAATAAAAAATAAAATTGAATCATTAAAAAAAACAAGTTTTTATTAAAATATACTAAAAATAAACAAAATAATTTAC
>CAKNWT010287318.1:0-19524 GCA_932066315.1 Andricus coriarius | reverse complement strand
CATTCTTTTGGTTGAAGTAAAATTGTCTTCATTGTTTACTCGAAACACAATCCTCATTGTTTTTACTTCCAGATAAAAGCAGCTCAAGATTTCATACGTGCGTCGTTATTTTAAGTATTAAACAAATTTAAACGACAGTTTCATAACTTTTATTTAAGATTAAAAAGAAATATTGATGTCAAAGAGACTAAATAATGCTCACTATTATTCAAGTTCAGATTCGGATAAGATAAAAATTAATTTGTTTCTCTTTCCGATTTGATATTTTACTTAAAATTCGTTTTAGGTGAAATTTTTTTTGCAATTTTGATTATGTTAAAAAAAATTATACGCATATTTTAATAAGATAATACTTTTTTCAAGAAAAAAGGTTGAGGTTTACTCATTAATTATTGTAAGAATGAAAACAATTATTTTGAAAAGTTCGAAATTTTAAGAATTTTTATCACAGTATTGGTAAACTGTAAACCAAATTTTTTTTATCAAGGGGTGGTAATTATTTGATATAATCGTACAGAATGTTTATAGCTATCTCCGTTCAAAAATTGTCATATTTAAGGATTTTTGAAGTCTTTAATTTTTTGTTTGCAAGTAATTTTTTTTTTTAATTATGAATATAGCAAAATAATAGGTACTAAATCTGTTCATTCTTATAAGATTAATCTATTGATGTTTTTTAGAGACACTCTATAACCAAATGAAGTTATGATATGTACAGATTTGAAAAATTTTCTAACGTTTGTAAGAGAAAAACTTTCTAATTTTTGGAGTATAGTATACAATTTACAGCATAAAATTTGTATAATGCATACAAATTTGGCCATTTTATTGAAGTTTTAAGAAAAACCTTAAAAATCTTTTATTACTTATGAAAAATAAACGATATACAATCAATAATAAATGGACAGTAAATAATAAAAAAGGGCATGCCAAATCACGGTTTCAATCCCTCAGACTCCATTTACAATCTAAGGTTCTCTTTTTCGTCCCCTCAGTCGTTTTTATGTGAAGCAAGAAGTGAGTCATCAACTTACCGAAAGATTATTTAAATTTAACTGATTGTTAATATAATGTAACTAACTTAGATTTATAGATAAAGTTTTGTTCCATTTAATTAAGCTAGATAAATAGTATCCTTTAACATTTTAAGTTTTTAATTTTAGGACAGATATATTTTCCTGATGGTGCAGTCCATGAAAAGTGATGAATAATTTTACCGATGAATAGTACGGTTGAGTGTTCAATATTTTAATATGGATCTTGATCATCTTTTAGCCAGTTGTAATTAATATTGTGCAAAATAATGGGGTTAAATTTTGAAGAACAATTTTTTGTCTCCATATTCCAATCAATTTAAATGAACTTCTCTTAAAAGTGACCTACTCTTGTATGATTTCCCCTACCTTTTTTA
This sequence comes from Andricus coriarius, assembly GCA_932066315.1. Taxonomy (NCBI): domain Eukaryota; kingdom Metazoa; phylum Arthropoda; class Insecta; order Hymenoptera; family Cynipidae; genus Andricus; species Andricus coriarius. The sequence goes on along the minus strand of CAKNWT010287318.1, from coordinate 18,113 downwards.
AAAATTATGTATCTCTGGTTCTAATTAACCAATAATTTAACTGTTCGAAGTGTAACATTTTCTTATAGATACTTACTTTAGATGAGAAAAATGTTGAGAAGAAAATCATTTTTTTTTACTTGTTTGAACACATCGTTTGTTCTAAATTTTCGCATCTAGCAACCTCTTCAAATGATTCTACGTATGTTGAAAATTTTTTATTATGTCCAATGTTATTTAAATTTCAAGATATTATTCAAATTTGGACTATTTTTGCAATATCTTCCTTAAAATTATCTAAATGACTGCACCCTAAGCCTGATGTCATTTTATAGAGAATATTGGAAGCTTTCAACCTATTGAGGAGAACATATTTTAAACCGTATATGTGTATATATGGACGATATTAAAATTAAAAGCATCGAGAAAGAAGTCATCCCATCTGTGCTGTAGGATATCTTTTTATATAAATGAGTCTTTAAATCTGAACTATAGTTAAACGTTACCACTAGTTACTTGGGTGGAAATTTTTACCCTCTTGTACCACGACACTTCTTTCTATTTACTGTCTAAAATATTTGTATTATGTACTTAAATTTTATGCACTACACTTATTTGGAAGAAAATAAGAATAAAGAAGATTACTTTGCACATATTTTCTTTATTTCAAATAAATTTCTTGGGGCGTTAAAGACAATTTTGGACAGACTGTTGGAATATATTTTCCTTTCTAACTGTACGCTACCTGACCTATCATAGAGGGTCGAACAAGGTAAAAAAAAGGTCCTCTATCAGATCAAGACGACTGTTTCCAAATAATAATACGATAAATAAAATGACATTTATAATTAAGAATTCATCGAATAATAAAGGTTGGATCGTGTAACGATCTAATTTTTCTTGGACAATCTTTGATAAATTTTCAATCAAAAAGCAAAATTCTTATTAATCATGATATGCATAGCAGTAAAATTTATTATATTTCTGATACACCAGGCCAAGGTTAATGATGCCAGAAATCTTCTCAAATTTCAACACGCAGAGACAATAAAACTTCGCGTGATTATTAAGTAAACTGGTATGCCCCTGGCTACAAATTGTCGAAAGTTTATATGAGAGAGATAATATATACCTCATAATATTAATATAATACTACATGTACTATATTTAATGTAATTTATAGTACTATATAATTTAAAAAAAGTATTGAATTGTTTTAATGTAGATAAAAAATAGGTATTGAATAATATTACGGAATTTCCCGTAACGTTAGCCCTGAACGAGCTGGAAAAGCGATAAGTCATACTGATAATTCGGTAACGGTAGGCAGTTCCTAAAAAGTATCCTTAACTCCTTGTAATAAGTTAAAATCTTTAATTTAGTGCTCCTCGTAACAGTTTTACAATTTGAAATAATTATAACATCTTGTACACGGAAAGAATTGAAAACATTTCGATTATGTGAAATTCTTCTTAAATTCCACAATTTTATCAATTTCTATAAATAACTTAAGATTTTGAATAACATACATGAACTTGGAATCCCCTTGTTCGACTCCTTTCAATGAAAACAAAATTTCATTTACACGAAATTATTCCAAAATTTGTTTTAGATCTCCTACATTCTAGCCCTTAAAGTAAACTGAATATACTTTGTATGATAAAGAATCTGAAAAAATCTATAATAAAGTTGTATTAGAGTTTTGAGTAAATTTTATGGAAAATATTGTATAAACTAATATTATTGAACTGTTTGTTATATTTTTATTTTCCTTTCAATTTTATAACCTATAATATAAATAGTGCGATGCAATCAAATCTGAACGGGTCTAAATTTGATGACTTTTAAGTATTTAATATTCCGTGGCTACTTCCACTATTTTTATCCAAATTTTGGTACAAAAAGCCGGATTTTAGGAATACACATAGGCACTGCTCATTTAAGTATTTGCTAGTGTGACGTTTATTTGAGCCAACTATACTTGAAATGCGGCTTTTATTTAAGGTTGTATATACAAAAGCCGTTACCGGTAAAGAACAATGATCAGTACTAGTGAAAAAAATTACAGTTACGGAAATTTTTTTTCCAGTTTTTTAAAAAGTATATTTTAACTGTGGAGTCTAGACTGCTGGCGTCGAAAGTCTAGGCGAATAACCGATTATTCGTTTCAATACAAGAATCATTTATAACAAATATAATATACAAGAACCCGCTTATGCTCTAAAATAATGTTAACAAAATTATTTAAAAAATGAAGTTTTATTCTAGGTGTCTAATGCTACTGTTTGGCCTTCACTATCGGAAATCTTGCTATTTGTTACAAAGTAAAACACATTGGGAAAGGTTAAGGGTGTAACTGAAAGCATTTATGTGGCTAATTTCAGAAGCCGAATCAGAGAGACATCGGAAAGGCCCTTCCCATTTATTTACATTATTTCTGTGACTAGCCACAGAGTCGGCTTCTCACCCCCCAGAATATGTTAGAAAAGGATAGGGGTTGAACAGAGTTATTTTGGTGGTCAGTCATAGTTTTACCTTCCCGCCCCCATTAGACGTTAGAAAACCGCAGGGGTTTGAAGAAGTTTATTTCTGAGAATTATAATTTTTCTAAAAAATTTCCTCTTCCAAGTCAGAATCATAAATCTTTCCGAAAATTCCCCGTTTCACGTCAAAGTTGTAATTATTTTGGAATGCATCAAGACAGAATTATAACACATTATACTTCTTTTTGAAAATAAGGTATAACTGGTAAAAACAATGCATACATTTTTAGTTGAAAATAGTACAATAAAGACATAAACTCTTTTTAACTTGGTTGGCTTTCTCGTGAATTATGAGTATTTGTACGCTTTTGACGTAGGTGAAGAAGTAATAATGAATCTATAAGAAATCATACATTTTATAATTATTATTAGTCTAATTTACTACATCAGTTACTATTTATTCTCCTTCACGTGCCTTGAAATTGAAACAAGACAAACAATGTTATATTTTACCTACTATATGAATGGTTAGTTTAAATAAATGAAAATGTTTCATACCATTTCGCTTGAATTCTATTCAATGTGGCTTTTGACACTTATCAATAATTATAGTAAATGATGCGACCAGTCGCAGGGGTGCCTTCCCTCCCCCCGCGAGATGTTGGAAATGGGTAGGAGCTCGAACAATATTATTTTGGCTTTCCCGCCCCGAACGAGTCGTGGAAAGTGCTAGGGGTTTGAACAACATTATTTCTGTGATCAGTAACAATACACTTTTCAAAAAACCAATAAAAAAATTGTCGGCACCGGTAATTTTCTCTTAACCGGAACCGAAATTTTTTGGTACCAGTACGGACACTTCATAAACTCGAATGAAACTCACCTCGAAAGACCTAGGAGGCAATTTTTGTCCCTTGCTACTTTTTTCTGTATATTTTTCGTCGTGAATAATCTTTTTGATATGAAATACGATTGCACGTGAGGTGGTCCAAAAATGCATGACAATTTAACATACATATAATACTATACTTATAATGAAGCTTAACACGTTTTCGCCTCAAAGGACACTATACGCAAGGTCCTCTTTTTGAAAATTGTAAACCAATATTAGTGTCAGGCTCAATAATAGAAGAAAAATAATAATAGAAGAGAAAAAAATAAATTTTTTGAAATATAAGGAAAAAACCTTGCATGACCTATGAACAATAAACGATATACAATAAATAATAAAAATCAACAATAAATAATGAATAACCAATAGTGTAAAAAAAATCTATTAATACAATTTTAAAATATAAAAAGTTAACGTCAGTCACTGCTTTGTTTTCTTGATGTTGAACTAATTGTTAGTCTTTGACTCATTGAAACATCCAACAAATTTCAGGTTATGTTACTACACTACAAAATTAGTAATTTAAATTTACGAGGGGTGTCACAAATAACTGAATTTAAGTTAATTTTATTTTTATACATGGAAATTAAAATTTCCATTTCTCATTTTATTGAGTACTAAAAAAGCCCAACGCTCCACATCTCTCCCGCCTCCTAAGATTGAACTTTGAGGGTTTATCCTAAGTTCAAAAGGTCATCTTTCGTCTAGGTACAATTGTTAACGATTTTAGGCTGAGAGATATATCTGGTTGTACCTCGGTAACGTGCCTGGTATGTCCATTATCTCCGAAGCTACAATACACGTAGGAAATGTTTCCAATCAACAGTTTATAAGTATTAATTAATGCTCTTACAATCCCTAGCTTATAAGCTATTGAAAACCCTATTATAGTATCCTCACACTTATCGCACTGCCAGATATCGCGACTTTCCCTATTTGGTTTTCTCCCACAGCTGCTCTCTGTTCGCCCATCGGGCGCCTCCTCAGGCTGCGGATAGGCTAATATCTCCCTGATATGGGTGGTACCGGGGAAATGAAATACCCGAGCGGACAAAATCCAGCTAGAGGAAGAAACCCCCAATTACAAACCAAACATGATCAGGCTTCTTGAAAACAAGATACCCCGAAAGAGCTCTGATTTCTCCATCGGTTCCGATCGGGTGAAAGCCCCGGTGGCCGATGTCAGTTCGAAGGATTTTTGGGGTAACCAAAAACGCTTCGCACAGGAGGCTAACGTGAAGGACATTAAAGAGGCAAAAATGAGTTGACCCTGAAAGACTTTCTGAACAAACTTGCAAAAGTCTTCGATGACATGCAAGAACATGTCAATTCGACGCCAAATCTTGACCTGAAAATTAGGCATGTAGTAGAACGCGCTAGTAACACTCTGAGAGAATTGAGAGCAGTGCGGAACAGGTCTTGTCCGGTATTACCACACCCGGTCAAGAAAACGAATGTACAGAATAACATTGACCTAAATACTCCAAAGGGCCAACGCAAGAAGAACATAATAGCTGAGGGCACGCCTAGTCTTAATGAAGACTCGTCACTGCGCCCAGTGAAGAAGATCCAACGTGCTGGAGAAGCTTCTGAGTGGATGGAACAAAAGAGGCGTAGTCGCAGTAAGCAGGTGACAACTGCTGGTAAGCCTGGCGCACAGCCAGAGGGGGCAAATGCTACAACACGATCCTCCAAACCAACAGCTAGGAGAAAGCCATGTACCCGCCCGGAGGCAGTGTTGATCAAACCTGCGGCTGGGAAAAAGTATGCGGACGTCCTTAGGCCGGTCCGCCTACGACCAGGGACTATAAGGGAGACTAGAACAGGAGATGTCCTGGTTAAAGTAGGCGGGAGTATGGACGCAAAAGCTAAATTAAGCGAGGCACTGACAGCTGCTGTTGGCGATAATGGGCAGGTGCATCAGCTTGAACCGAGATATGTTTCTCGGGTCTGAAAAATGAGTGGAGTTGAAAATCAATCTCTCAAATCCAAGCCGATGGGAAACCAGGATGGCTTTCATCGAATGCGATGAAACCATTGCCAAGAAATTGGAAGAGGCAAGGCACATTCGAAAAGGGTGGGTTCGCTGTCGAGTAAGACGCAGGACAATAGTTACGCGGTGCTTCCGTTGTCACGGCTTTGGCCATATAGCCGTTTCCTGCAAGGTAAAGGCAGGCAAAAAACTTTTTGGAAGTGTGGTAAGGAGGGGCATCTGTCCCTGACCTCCAACGAGAAGCCTCATTGCTATCTATTTGCTGAGCGGAAAGGTAGCAATGCAAGCACGGACCACATCCCGGGATCCTCTAGGTGCTCAGTGTATAAAGAGTACTGTGATAATAAGCACTAATGGCGGTCATCATCCAGGGTGACATGTGTGGGAGCAGACTTGCCTTTGATCTGCTGACTCAGATAGTGGCAGAACACAAGACTGATCTGCTCATTATCTCGGAGCAATACTGCGGTATGGGTGGGCGCAATTGGTATTCGGATAATACGAGCACGGCATCAATTTGGATAAAAAATACTTCAATGTTCCCAGTGGCCGAGATGGGCAAGAGCGATGGCTAGGTTTTGCGTCAGAAGTGGAACCATCACCTACGTAAGTGTGTATCATTCGCCTAACGAGGGAATAAATGAGTTCTGCAGGAAACTTGATGGACTGGAGGATGAAATTCGTGAGTTGGACGGAGAAGTCGTCGTAGCTGGGGACTTCAATGCGAGAACGCTAGAATAGGGCATGTTGTGGACCTGCAACCGTGGACCTGCAACTGCATACGGGTACGGTCTCAACATTTAGACGTAGTGTCTGCCGGGGTACCATAATTGATATCACTCTAGCATCTTCGGGTGTATCGGCTTCGATACATGGGTGGCATGTCCTATAAGATCTTACTCGGAGCGACCACTAGTACATCAAGTTCTAGGGTAGGTCCATCTCTGATGGAAGAAGAAACCATGCTGGCTTTGTGAGGATCCGGGGAAGCAAACCGGGGGAGAAAGCTCAGTCGCCCGGCAGTGCTTGAAACGCTGGATAGAGCGTGTGGTGTCACTGACGAGGCGTTGCGTCACAACAAGACATCGAGGAAACAAGCTGAAAACATTGTTGAAGAGAATCTGTGTTTGATTACGAAAGCATGTGACAGGTCAATGCCTAGAAGATGAAGGCACCGGCAATCAGAGCAGAACTATTAGTGGAATGATGAAATTGCTGATCTCCGCAGAGAGGCACTGGCGAAGCGCAGGAAGGCCAACAAGACGGAAATGGTAGTGCTTACAAGACAGAGACACTATGGAGACATAGTGAGATTTGAGGTGTCAGGAGAGCCTTTTGTGGCTGCTAAAGTAGTCCAATATATAGGAGAATATGTGAACAAGAAGCTCAAGCACTAACCACACATCCAGAAGGCAGCAGATAAGGCTAACGTTGCAGTGGCGAACCTCTCCAGTATAATGCCTAACACCACAGGCCCTAGAGCCAGCAAGAAAAAAGTTCTGATGAGTGTGGCTCACTCAATTCTTCTCTGCGGATCAGAGATTTGGGCGGATGCGCTAGATGTGAAGAAGTATCGGAATCGAATAGTCTCCGTTCAGCGACGTTGTGCCATGCACATAGCAAGTGCGTATCGCACCGTTTCAGCACCTACTTAGTAGGTTTTTTAGTAGGTTTCAGTAACCTAATTAGGAGGTTAATACCTAATTCTTTCTTTAATTTTAAGTATATAATTCATAAACGGCTAGCTATTTTATAATCTTTTTTTCAAAGAATACTTGTAAGAAAACACTACGTTTTTTAGGATTCGTACGTCAAATTAGTATAATAACCTCTGAATATTCTCTTCCACTTGTTTATTCAACTGTTAAATTTTTACACTACCCTTTTCGAATACATTCGATTTTCTCAACCTATCAGATATGAGGATAAAGCGCAAGGGAAGAACGATTTTTGATGTAGTGGGGGAACTCACTTAACGCGAATCCCAGCCCCAGATTTACGCTATAGGTGAAAGGTTACTGTAATCCCAATGCAGTATATCCAGCAATATGTAACCAAGAATAAGCCTTTTCCGTCCACGTTAATGTTCTTTTCCGTTTAGCTATTAACCCTAATCTCTCATTTAAATCTTCAATAGTATTTAGTTCCTAGTGTCTTTAGTGTCATTATCCAAATGTATTACATAGGAACCCTTTATACGTAAATTACGGACATAATTATTACTGCACAATATCTGTAAAATTTCTTCCGCAGGTGCTATAGCTAATTTCTTCTCATTTTTTCATATTTAAAAGCTCAATTTCAGAAGTGGATATAAACATAGTTTGAGTTTGATCTTATATAATCAAATGATCGTTTGGTATAATGAGATAATTATAAAACCATCCTATTTGAGGTATTGGTATGACTCTAGTCAAGTTGTACAATTTCTCTTCCAGTAAAGGAATATTGAGAATAATCAACGCTCTTCGATTTTTAAATGTTATTGCTATCTCGCTAATATCGATTAACCTAGAGAAATATCGCTCTTCCAAAGGTACAGGAAAATTTATTATGTGTTTTTGGTGGCGCAATATATTGAACAAAGTAATTGCGGAGATTATGTTGGGGTAAATTTTTCCCCGTTTTCCATGAGTTAATAGACTTTCTAACTTTGATAATGAATATTTCTATCTGTCTAAATTATTAGTTGATTCTAATAGAGCTTTGTTGATCATTATATTGTATTCATTGTTTCGAGATAGATTTACTTCTTTTCGAAATTTTAGTTTGATTTGCGCTGCATTATATTTTAAATTACTTCTTAGTTTAGATTCATCTTTTAGGGAGTTTAATATTAAATTAGTCTGATTTTTAATAATGTGAGCGATTTCTGCATTATCCGATCTAAGTTTTTCTGGTTCTTCGTTATAATATTAAGCGTCTTTTTCGTATAAGGTACCAAATAAAGTGTTTGATATACCGCCGATGAAATCAAACAGAACGCGTTTTATTCTGTTGGGTTGACCTGGCATTTAATGTCTAATCCTACTTTTATTTCGAAGCTTACTTGATTTGCCTCATTTATTACGCTGTAAGGTCCTTTCTACAATTCGTCAAATGATTTGGGATTGAAGTTTTGGATCAGGACTAGGTCGATTCTGTGAATCTTGGGTAAAGATTTAGGAAGTGGGTCCATGTTTTGATTTTGGTGTAACTCGATTCTCTCTGGAGTATTTGCCAGTTTGTTTTCTGTTATGACATTTTGAGTTTCCATTATATCGTTCAAGTCCCTAGTATCCACGTTCTATTTGAAAATAGTATTAGGTTTCCTTCTCATTTGTAACTTATACAATGTATAACATGTTTTCGGTTGACGGTGCAATTATACGTCAACTTTGCATATAATAAAGTGTCATCCGATTCCTTTCCAATTGCGTAATGTCTGATAAATGTCGCATGTGACCTTTCATTTTTCTGTTGCTTTCAGAGTAATAATTAGACGTGAAAATATGTTTTATTTTTTATTTTTTACATCAACTTACCGAATTCCTGTGATGCAAATTTTGTCCCATTGTCGGTTAAAATATAGAAATTTTTGGTCTGCCATGAATCCCTAAAACCGTAATCGACAGTGCTTGTACCACTGCTGCCGACGATTCATCTTGTAACGGTTGAATAGTCAAAAATATCGTCCAGTAATCCTTGACTACTAAAATGTATCTATTTCCCTTCTCCGTAGTGTCATAGGGTCTTATAAGATCAATTGACATTTTTTCGTTCAGTTTAATAGGAATATCTAGTGTAGTGGATTGGTAAGTTCGCTTATGTATATTCTTATTCCTTTGACAAGTATCACAGTGTTTTATGTATTCATCCACCTCTTTGGTCATGTTGGACCATTCTTGTTCTTTTTCGGTTTTTGAAGAATTGTTTCAAGAGCGTAATGTTCTTCTAGAATTGCTTAATGAGCTTCTCTCCTTACTTCTTGCTTATCAAAACACACAGGAGGTCGCTACATGAATACGTTAATTCTTTCTCCTTCCCACTTGCTGTGGACTAGTTAAAGTATTCCTCGTTCGTGGATATCTTCTGTTATAATTTGCACTTTGTCGGTGTCCTTGAGATTGATCTTGAAAAATTCAGATTTACCCAAAGAACTCTCGTTTGGTTCATTGTATAATTTATTCACGTTTGGCGGTATCCGTGTCATGTAAATTTCTTTTATTCTCTTGGGTCCGTATTCTGGAGTAAGTATGATATGATGATGTTTATTTTTTCTTTGTGCTTTTTCGTTGACCTCAATCTCAGAATTAGGATCATTTAATTTCTCCGCTTGGCTTCTACTGCCTTCGTCACATTTTGTCAGCGTCCATTCTTTTCATAATATTTCTTTTGTTCCTGTTTTCATATTTTACTCTAGATAGGGAATCGGTGTTTGTATTTAGCTTTCCTTTTTTATAAATTATTTCAAATTTGTGTACCAGTAATTTCAGTTTCCTTCTCAGTCGTTGTAAAATTGACTTTACTTTTATTCAAAGTTCTTGATGCATATGAAAGAGGCTTATCCGCGCCAATAGGACCTTGTGATAATATTGCCTTAATATAATAATTGAATGAATCGGTTGTTAATATAAATTCTTGATCCCAATCCGGATATGTTAATATAGGAGCTGCGATCAAGCAATTTTTTAGTTTCTCAAAGGCATATTTTTCCACCTGTCCAAATTCGAATGGTACATTAGCTTTAAGTCATCTAGTCAGAGACTCAGCAATCGCTGAAAAGCATTTAATACATTTTCTATAATAGTCCATAAGTTCTACAAATTGTTTCATTTCTTTTTCATTTTTGGTTCGGGGTAATTTTTTACTTTGGCAATTCTGTCAGGCTTAGGTTTTATATTCCGTCAGCTGTTGTAACGTGCGCTAAGTATTCGAGTTCTGGCCTAAGATACTCGTAGTTATCGGGTTAAAATTTAAGATTAATTTGCCTTAACTGTTGCAATAATTTGTTGAGACTATTGTTGTGTTCTTTCAATGTTTTCCCGTAAACGACAATGTCATCCATATAAACAAAGCATCCACTTGCGAGATCAAAAGGAGAACAGTATTTAGAATACCCTAACTGATCTATTATTTCGCCGATTATTGGTAAGGGGTCAGTCATCTTCTTTCTGTTTATTTCCCTACAGACAATTACAGGTAAATAAAAAATATTCTAAATTCCTTGTGGTAAACTACAATCTTCAATTTAGTATTGCTCATAAGAGTTGTTCAATTTTAAAAAATTTGACTAATATCCTGAAGATATGGTAATCTGAAGCAAATTATAACATGTTTAACTCGGAAAGCAGGGCAGCCCGAGGCTAATTGGGACACGAAGCTAGTTGGGACATGGGGCTAGTTGGGACAAAGCGAATTTTACTACTAATAATGAACATATCGCGCCATATGTTGTACAGTGGTCGATGCTCCCGATACGTAATATACCAGTGTATTTTGATGTCAAAATATTGCGTTTCACAGAAAATATTGCCGAATATGTATTTTCATAAGTGGTGAGTAATTTTTTATTTTGTTGGTTTTTTCGATAAATCGTCCTCGAATATTTTTTTTATTTTTGAAACGAATATGAACATGAATAGAGCATATCGACAGCTGCAAGAATTCGTTGGAGAATTTTTTCTAAAATTAAATTTTGGAATTTTTTGCAAATGTTGCTTACCAAAAATGCGGTTGGGGTAGGTTGGGAAAGATTATCGCGGGGCAAGTTGGGACGATTAAACAATTTAACGTATTTAGAGTAGTGCTAGGCATAGCCTGTGGGTTTATGCTTTGCTTAAACTTCTGCTTAAACTAGGAATTTTTCTTGTCTACACCGAAAATATAGAAAGATGAAATCTGAAAATGATATAAAGTGACTCGATAAGCTTTCTTTGCACTTGAACACAACTGAAAAATAAAAAAAATAAGTAAAATGTCTTTAAAAGTGATTGTTCCAACTTTCTTTCCTTTTAAAAACAACTACAGATTCTCTAAATTGGCATTGTGTTATTTGTCCCAACTTTTGAGAAATAATTAAAGATTTTCCAATCAAATTTATGGAAGAAAATGTCAATTTTTGCGACTCCATTAAATGAAAACAAAATTTCGTTTCCAAGAAACGATTGCAGAATTTTGCTTTAAGCTGAGAAATTCTTGCCTTAAATATGTACTGAATATGCTTGGTAGGATAATGTATAAAATTGATTACATTTGTATTTTAAGGCATCTAAAAATATATATAATAGAGTTGTGGGGTTTATTTCCAGAAAGTACTTACCTCCAAATGATTTGAAACTGCGTATACTCATGCATTCTAACTCACCGATTACGAAAATGATAGTGAAAATACCCGAAAATTTCATTCAAGGTCAAGACCTAAAAAACAGTTATTTTTTCCTTTTTACTCTATTTCGGTAAATCTTGGTTCGACAGAACAAAGTCGTGAATAAAAGTTGTAGCGCAAAAAAAATACGTCTTTTATGTTATAAAAATTAATCGCCTAAATCTGTTATTTGTTGAGGAAAATGTGATAATGTTCAAACAAGTACATTCTGCCAAAACTCCATTGGTTTCGCTATTGCCTACGTTCTCACTTCACTCTAAGTAGCGGAACAACCAAACAGACGTCAGATGCTATGTGGGTCACATTCCTTCCCCTTTCGAACGTCTCTTGGGGGCCGAAAATTGCCCCTGTGACTGATCACAGGAATAATGCAGGTCACATACCTTCCCCTTTCCAACGTCTCGTGGGAGCAGAAGTCACACTTGTCTCTGGTAACAGAAATAATGTAGCTCATATACCTTCCTCTTTCCAACGTCTTGTTGGATCAGCGAGTCAAAAGACATATGTATATGTAGTTTGAAATCAATTGATGGCAAGTACTTTTCGGAACTTTATCCGAATTGTTAGAACGTTTTCTAAGTTAATTTTATGAATAATATTGTATAAACTGATTTTATTGCAGTTTCTGTAATATTCGAAAGGCCAGGGCCACGCATGCCTACATTTTATTTTGAATTTTATAACCTATAATATAAATACTAAAAATACAATGTAGTTATTTATTTCAAGTCTTAAATATTTCAACAAATTTAATTCTCTCTGTCATATTTTAAATTTTGTCCATACAAGTCGGATTAATTAAAAATGAGCAATTAACTAATTCAGAAAATGTAGACGACAATGAACGTTCTTTTCCGATTTGAACTTTTTTAACAACAGAAATACCGTGGGATCATTTTTACCACTTTTCCACTTCACGACGCACTCTCTCGCATAAAACATATCCGAGCATGTTGTATTGTTATTACTTTTAATTCTTTAATGATTTGCAAGTGTGACGTGAGTTTCAACCACCTATTCCACAAGCCGTTTAAGTTTCAATGTAGACCTCGAAAGACCAAGAGGTCAATTTTGACCCCTTGCTACTATTTTCTATAAATTTTTCTTCGTAAATAACCTTTGTACAATGGCATATATTATTATTATTATTATTATATATATAATTCCACGTGGGGCTCTACAATGATGGACGAACCCTTTCCCTAGCTGCTCGTGGGAACAACAATGACACCACCAACACACCAAAAAGTTGTAAATGCGGTTCAAAATGATCGACCGCGCAGAGCACCCGACAATGGGTCGGCGAGCGATGCCGATAATCCTAGAGTTCGATGTGCTGAAAATAATTTAGATGGAAAACACGGCGACGATCCGGCAAAACGCCTACATTGAGTGGACGAATCAACTCAAGGATGACTTGCTAGACTGCTACGGTGCCAGCATTATCCCTGTTCACTGAGGCTTTATGGCGCGTATGCATACTCTGTGGTGCCAAAAACACCCAGAGCTTCAGCACGTTTCGATTCAATCGTTGCGAAATCAACGTGCCTACCTCTGGAAAAATGGATGTGTACGCGGAGCGCTTCTTCAACCGCTGCTTGATTAAGCTGCAGCCGAAGATGAGGGAGGGACGTTAAGACCAACCGCAGAGAGCAGGCACCTTCTGAGAGATGATCACAATTTCAGGAAAAGAAGGAACAATAAAATGCAAATTCCTCATCTGGATCATCAATTGCTCAGTTTATGGTGCTAAGAGAGCTTGGCTGATTCAAATCGACGGCTCAAACCGACGATGGATCAAAAGACCAAAAGACGCTTACGTCAACTGACAAGAAGATTGGATGGGCAAGACAAAATGCGTCCCGTGTTCAATGTGTGATTAACTACATATCATCAACTGAGGATCTTGAATCACCCACTGAATAAGTCAATGCTGCTGACAATCAAGCAGCATATTGTTGACAAAATACGGCTGTTATCTGATGCAAGGAGGAGAATACAGAAGAGGGAGGGATCTTATACAGTGTGTTCAAACAAGTTATTGGCCTGTAATTCTCTGGGTTGGACAAGTCGCCTTTTTCGGTAGGAGTATAATGCGGCGTAACACCAGCCACTACCGAATGGGCGTCTGCGATTTTAAATATTAGGTGAATATGCGGGCCAGCTGTTGGTGTGTAGAAGTAAACTTCTTCCACCAGAAGTTCTTGATACCATCTGGATCTGCAAAGGAAAAGTTCTTCGTACCCCTAAGTACTTTTTTCACCTCGTCGGGAGTGATTGATAGACATTACTCCTCAGATGTTATGAGGTTTTCGCAGAACTCCTTGAAGCGGATGATATTATTAGTATCTTTTTTTAACTGCAATGTTTTCGGGATATTGTATACATCTCTTCAAAAAGTCTCTACTTCGTTGGGCTTGTGTACATTTTGGACAGGAACAGGGTGATCGCTGAAGAGGCGCAATGGGTCAGCAAGAAAATGTTGATTCATTCTGACCTATCTCTCCCTCTTTTATATTCTCCTCCTTGCATCAGATAACACCCGTATTTTGTCAACAACGTGCTGTTTGATTGTCAGCAGCTTTTACTTGTTTGGTGTGTGATTGTAGATCCTCAGTTCTTGGGAAAACTCTTCTTGTTCAGTTGATGCAAGCGTCTTTTGGTATTTTGATCCATCGTCGGTTTTACCCTTTGATTCGAATCTGCCAAGGCTCTCGCAGCACCATAAACTGAGCAATTGATGGGAATGTTCCTTCTTGTCCTGAAATCACGATCATCTCTGAGAAGGTGCCTGCTTTCCGCGGTTGATCTTAATGTCGCTTCTTCCTCTTCTGCTGTGGCTGTGTCATACAGCGATTGGGGAAACGCTCTGCGTACATATTCCTTTTTCCGTAGGTGGTCGGCTTGATTGCGCAAAGACTGATGCGAAACGTTCTGAGGCTCTGGGTGTTTCTGGCACCACAGAGTGTGCATGCGCGCCATAAAGCCTCCTTGAACAGGGATAATGCTGTCATCGTAGCAGTGTAGCAAGTCATCCTTGAGTTGATTCGCCCTGTGAATGTGGGCGTTTCGCCGGTTCATCGTCGTGTTTTCATCTAAACTATTTTTTAAGCCCCTTAAATTTGAGGGTGATCGGCACGTTTTGCTGACCCATCGTCGGGTGCTCTGCACGTTTGATCGCTAGGATGCGTGTTTTTAGTTTGATTCGTAAGAAATAACATGGAAAATAAACAAATTAAAATAAAAAAACGTCATAAGTTGCAATAAAGTGTTGATTAACAACATTTTTTTATAGGATGCGCACTTTTTAAATTATAAAAACAAGACAATGAAAATACGTATGTTTGAATACAATTGGAAACAAATATTAAAGCAATCATGATAAATAAAATTTGTACTTTATTTTGCAATATCTGAATAAGCAATCCCAGTCCGAAGTACAGTAAAAAATATAATATACATTTGATATAATAGTGTTGAACATAATGAAGAAAAGTTGAAATTTTCGACAAAATCGAGTGCGAAGCACGAGATAAGTGATGAGAATGTGTTCATTAGAGCCGGAGGAGCTTTATCAAAAGAGAATTCACAATCACCAAATATCTGTGCAAAAATGTGGGGTAAATACAAAAACCGAGTGCCTAGCGCGAGGTAAATACATTATCGAGCGCGATAACCAACATTCGCGCGCCCTAGGCGCGCTCAAACTTGCGAGCCGTTTTTTTTATTTTTCATCTGTTATGAAGGTCCCTAAATAAACATTTTAGTTTATCAAGTAGTATTTAGGATATTTTTGAATCACATTCACTGACTTTTAATTCACTTTTCAAAAGCGAAGAGCAATTAGTGCGCGCAGAACGGACACATTGTTTACTTACAAATCACGTAAAACTTGATTGTGGTTGTATTTTTCATTGAGGATTTATTAAAGATTTTTCTGAGAAATGTTTGAGACATTGAATAGAAATAAATATCATGATGTAAAATGGATTTGATTTAAAAAAGAATCTTCTTTGTTTAAAAATGGTATAGCGATTTCTTTAACGTATAGTTTTTTAGTTTTTGCTATTGAAAGATAATTAACAATGCGTAATTAAAAAGAAAAGTAGTTTAACTTCATATATTTGAAAATGTAAAAAAAAATGTTTTTCAATATTGAATTAAAAACAAACTTTTTGAAAACAAGTTGAATATTTCTAACATGAAATTTCTTTGGCTTCAACTAAAGCAACACGCTATTAGTTTTCTTTGATGGAAAAAAATTGTTTTTGTGCTTTTTAAATGTTTCAAAATCGCACAAAAAAATTCCGAAAAAAAATATTTATCACAAAATTGAAATGGTAAAATATTTCTATAGTTCAAGCTGAATAAATTGCATGCTTATCATGTTCAAATTTTTTCAAAATCTGTACAAATGACGCAATCCAAAAGGAACATGCTTTCGCAGATTTTCAATAAATTGTAAATTATTGAGCAAAAAATTTGTTTCTGGATATCTAAGTTTTTTTTTAAAGTTTACTAGTGAAACCTATAGACATAAAAAATTCCGTTTAATTTTTGAAACAATAGTAAATTCTTTTCTTATTTAAAAAAAGTTGATTCTTCAAACGATTCGAATAATTTTAGCATTTTCCCTGCACCCTATTGGGCAAGCCTATTTTTATATTTATCAATAATGATTAATAAAAATTGAAAAACGAGAAGGGTGTCGAGTCGCTTGGACCTCACACTTTCCTTTTTTTGTGTGCCTGTGTATTTGATCTTGCAATTTTTCTGCATGATTATATCTATTTGTGCATGCACGAGCATCAAAAATATTATAACATATTAGAAAATCATTTTTGTTTATTGTTTATTAACAAAAATTGAGTACAAAATAATAAAGGGAATTTGCTTTTGAAGGGTCGATGCGGAATTTCTGGCGGAGTACATATTTTACAAAGGACTCACTTTAAAACCGCACTGACGGGGCCCTTGCGTGTTTACATTAACCAATTTGATAAAAAACTTGTGGAGAATGTTTTTCAAGAAACTTCGGTAATTAGTTGATTTGTTGTATTCCCTCTATTCAACAAAAAATTCACTATGTATACATTGGACAGAGATTTTTACATTTTTTCAATTTTTATCAAAATACTATTATTGAGTTTTAAACTACACAGTGTAATTTTATACATCCTGAAGATATAAACGAATGTGATAAGAAACGTTAATCCTGGTCTTTGAATTTCATGTATAGAATTTCAAGATTGTTCCGGATGTCCAGAATATTGCGGTCGTTCAAAATTTCCAGGAAGACTAGTACGTATAATTTGTTCAGAATGTTCTGATTGTCCAAAAGACACAGCATGACCAAGTGATTGAGTACGTACGGAACGTTCCAAATCTTCTAGAATACGTATATGATAACCAGGATGTCTCCTTGGAACAGGTTCGAGAATACGTGGATATGCATTATTGCTGGCTATTACAGGAAAAATAGGTTGATGAATTTCTACGTCAAAACCGCGTAGAGGATTGTTTTGAATTCTTGGAGGAGTAAGTCGTTCATCGAGTACTGAGGAACATAAGTCTGAAACAACAATTTAAATTTAGGAATTTACAAGTTTAAAAAGGTGGCAAGCAAAAATTAGGGAGCTGTTTATCAACCATTATTATCATTTTGATTTGATTATTTCGATATATTTGATATTTGATTTTCTTAAATCGTGCAACTAAGAAGAAATGCTTCTCACTTCAATGAAGAACCTGATTATTGAAATTATTAATTATATTGAAACTAAATTATAAAAAATCTATTTCTTATTGATTGCGATTACAGTTCCTTAAAGGAGACGGAGTAATATAATATTTCAACGTGTTAAAAATTCAGAGGCAAATAAAGCATCTGTTCGTTACTTAAGGGCAAAATCTGCTCATATAAGAAAGTTTCAGTTTAACAAGTTACTAACATAATTAGCTCGTCAGTAAGCATTCAAAAACTCTAATCTGTCTAATTATTATTTCTTGTGTAACTTCACTTTCTCACAATATTCCTCGACAATTTTTTGTTAAAATACGTCTTATGTATAGACATTATTCTTTATCGAACTCACCAACTAAACTACTGAACACCAGACAGGTAAAAAGCAAACCAGCAATGAATTTCATTCTCTATAAATAGGAGAACTCACTTTTTCTAAAAATTTTCAAATGGAACAACTAATTTTTGGAACTCCTCTGACCGGTATATATACCGATCAGTGTCTCATTATTTACCAAAAAATTTTACAGATATTTAGGGAATCGAATGAAAGAAGGCAAACGGTTTACTTTAAAACTTATGCTCGCCATAAATTTGGTTCATTTGCATAGTTTTAGAAAAAGTGAGTTCTCCTATTTATAGAGAATGAAATTCAT